>JAABNY020000108.1:27506958-27521329 GCA_015164015.2 Brevimyrus niger | reverse complement strand
ATACAAATGCATTCAATAGTTGCCTGTTAGACTTGGGCTTGCAGTAATGCTTTGTGATCCTTGGTTTGTTACATAATGATCTTTGATATTCAGGCTCATTATTGTGCAATGTGAGTAAGTCCTGGGTCATCCCATGGATGGCTGATCCTAGATTGTGCTCGATGCCTTCATAAGATGCAAACAGGCTGGCAGAGAGGAAATGCTCAACTGTCAGCTTAAAGGTCTGACTTAACCTGCTGTGAGTAAACTCACCACCTGCTAACTTTTGAGCTTGTCATTTGTGAGGAAAGCTGTGTTGGCAAATATACATTATATATACATATTATATATATACATTATATATAGAGAGAGAGAGAGAGAGAGAGAGAGAGAGACAGACACACATATCTCTGGCCACTGTACATGCTGGACTCCAACGGGGTAGAAAAGCTTGTCTTTAAAATGGCATTACAAAACAGAGTTGGCTTCCGTTCTGTGACCATTTTTAAAAGCTACCCCCCCCCCCCCCCCACCACCAGGCTCATGCACATCTATGGCCAAGGTAAAACTGGGAACCTGGGAGGGGAAAATAAATTTGAGAAAGGAAGTGCTCTGTGACTTAGCATAGGGCATAGAAGTGGGAAGAAAACAGCTACGGCATCAGGCTGGAAACTCCCCCGGCCGGAACCAGTATGTCTGGCAGGTCAGTGGGCTCACAGCTGTGTCATACGCCAACTCAGGGTCAAAATGATAGGTGCTAATAACTAATTTGCTACTGTGAGTAAGAAAAGACAATGAATGAGGTCACAGGCAGACTCTGTGATATGTGTGAGAAGCGGTACATAAACTTCCATTTAAAACTATTCATATATTTCCAGGAAATCAACTTGCATGCTGCTTATTTGTAAGCCTCTGGTTAAGACTTAATGTCCTGGTTGTTGCACATTAACAAGGCTGGAACCCATCCAGGCTCCCGCTGAGAGGGAGCACATGCTAGGCGATGCGGCAGATGGAGCTCGACGAGGCCCGCCTTCACGGAGCAGGCCCGCCTTCACAGGCCTCCCGGCACTTTGACGTGCTCGGGCTTTTCCTAATTCTGATTAGCTGACACATCTGCAAGCTTTTTTTCATCCCTGTCCAAAGTTTCCTTGGTAAGATGTTTCTGCCGTGTTTGTTTGTGCAGAAAATCTTTGAGCAAGTGGTTTAGTTTCACCATTAGTAGATTGCTGTTGGTTGAAGGTAAACGAGGAAGATGATGACCAAAAACAGAATATAATTTTGCCAAAATTACATATACTTTGGCAGCATTTTTTTCAGATAATGCACCAGTTCTCCCACAAAAAGATTGATATTACAAATATGTTATGTTAACATATGCCAGTCCTTTACTTCCATTAGAAAAGCAGAAAAACTGGAAAGAAGGTCAAATGTGATCTTAAGGGAAAAAGGAAAGGGTACACTTCCCTGAGTCTACCAATCCTTATATCCTTATTAAAATGCAGGGTGTCATCAGATTGGGTGTCTGAATACCATAAAAACAAGGAACGGAGGCACTTCTGCTAAGTTTTAAAAGCCTTTATCCAACACTGGCTATATACCTACACGTTTCAATTAATGACTCATCATCAGGGAATCATGCTTGGTCAAGACATCATGCTTCATCAGGACATAATGCTTTATCAGAGCACCATACTGCATCAGGACATCATGCTTCACCTTGACATTATGCTTCTTCAGGTCATCATGCTTCATCAGGACATCATGCTTCACTAGGGCATCAGGCTTCACCTGGGCATCATGCTTCACTAGGGCATCAGGTTTCACCTGGGCATCATGCTTCACTAGGGCATCAGGCTTCACCTGGGCATCATGCTTCACTAGGGCATCAGGCTTCACCTGGGCATCATGCTTCACTAGGGCATCAGGCTTAACTAGGGCATCATGTTTCATCAGGACATCGTGCTTCATCGATTTTTTTTAATCTAATCTTATTTCGCAGAGAATCTGAGCCTTAATATTTGGTAGCACATCCTTTAACAAAAATAACTGCAAGCCAGTACCTCCTGTAGTCATCACATAAATTCTTGCACCTCTCCACTAGAATTTTGTGCCACTGTTATTTTGCAAATTGCTGCTAGATGTGACAAGGCTTTTCACATCTCTCCACAGGCGTTCTATGGGATTGAGATCAGGACTCATTGTTGGTTATTTCAAAGTAGTCCAGCACTTGCTTTGAAATCATTTCTGGGTGCTTTTGAAGTGGGCTTTGGATTGTCCTGTGAGCCGACCTTCAACAGAGACCAAGCTTTCTGACACCAGGTCCTACATTGTTCACCAAGATGCCTTGGTAACCTTCTGATTTCATGGTGCCTTGTACAGTTTCAAGGAACGCAGTGCCAGAGGCAAAAAGGCAAAACATCTGTCAGCCTCTTGCATGTTTGACTGTAGGTTACTGTTCTTTTCTTTGAAAACTTCCATTTGTTTTCTATAAGCATAACACCAATATACTAATTTGTTCTCATCTGTTCAGAGAACATTCTCCTAGGAGGATTTTGGTTTGTTCAGGGGTGTTTTGGTGAAATTCAGACTGACATGAATCTCTGAGTCAGCCATGGAGTCCTCCTGGATCTCCTACCATAGAGCCCACTATCATTATTTAAGATGCTTATAAACTGCCAGCATTAGAATCTTGTCACCTGTGAGTTTAAATAAAGATTAAAACAGGATCACCAGCTTGAAATACAATTGCGCCAAATAAGTTTAAAAAGTTCATCATAACTTTTCCAATACCATATTTGACATTCTCGATGAAATAAGATCAACTTTGCCAGTTTTTCTGTTGTCCCACTACAAATAAATTAAATTCATGTCAACACCAAAATATTTGTAATGTCAAATGTTGAAGAACTACTGCATGATCTGAAAAAGTGCAAGGTGTCAGTAACTGTAGATCAATACAATAATGAGCATCGCGACAAGACCTAGGAGGAATATAATCTATATGCTATCGGCATTGACTGAACGACACGAAATAATCAGAGTCAAAACCGTAATATAGCATCCTGGGGAGCAATCGGTGTCCACCTGTATCCATGCCAAGATCTCTTATTAGCATCTGTGCCCCCCCCCCCTGTGGCACTGACACGGCAGTGGAAACATGACCTGGCTGTGCAGGCAAACTGATAAACTCATGGTAAATATCACAGAAATAGACAGCTCTTTTTATAAAGAGGAAGCGCTGGACGGAAGGGGAGAGAGAGAGAGAGAGAGAGAGAGAGAGAAAGAGAGAGTGGAAGGAAGAGAGACTCTTTAATGCCCATGTAGCTATTGATGCATTTTATATATATATATATATATATGTGTGTGTGTGTGTGTGTGTGTGTGTGTGTGTATATATATATATACACATATATATTTATTTTATGTGTATACTTTGAGAATAGCTTCTCTGGTAAGAACACTGTGGTCACACAGTTCAGTGGGTCAAAAACGTTTGGGGTTTTTGTGACCGGAATCAAATGCTAGCTCTATCTAATCCAAAACCCAGATCAGGTCTGTCTTTTTCCCAGGTGCTTCTCTTTAACGGGCATGTTTACTTGCCTCTTGGCTGTTGTCCGCCCTGGTCACCCGTGGCTGGTTTGCCCTAAAAATAAAGCCCATGCCAATGACCTGGCTACCCTCTGTCAGACCCAAAAACGGCACCACAGGTTGATGCAGGCAGTCGGTCGCTCCAAAAAAAACACACAAACACACACACACACACACACACACACACATCCCTCTGGGAGCGGGGGCCATCTGTGAATATTTCATAAGCCCCTCCTGAGTGTGGGACCACATGAGGCAGCGGTCGCCACATTAACTCCACCCTGACCCCAGACTCCGTCTGATACAGCAGTGCGTGATGCCAAGCATCCTTACGCCGCCTCCGTAATTCATAATTCAACATGTAGCTGAGCATCAATTAAACATCTTGGTACTCCTAAGGAATATTAATAAACACCCTAACAAACAGAGCGACTTTTTCCTGTTTCTCTCCTCATACTTGTTGCCAGGACATTTAAATTCAGCAAAATAAGTCTCAGCAAAGACAGCAGGTCACAGTGTCAAGCGGGTAGCGCGATAAAACTCAGAGGTCAGCTTAAAGTGAACTGATTGCACTTACCTCCCTCCATTCTTTAGTGCCGATACCCTGCACATACAGGACCACCACTGGAAGAAAGAGACACAGAGGGGGGAGGAGAAAGAAATAAAAACATTTTACAAGTGTTTCTCACAACACAATGAAACGTGATTTTATTTCAGCTTAAATGTACTTTGAAACAACTATATTTGTTTTCTGACAGTATTCCCATACTGACAGCTAAAGATGAAACACAACTGCTCTGTGTCATAGACACACACTCACACGCACACACATACAGTACTAACACACATACACACAAACACACTCACACATACACAAAGTTACACACATGCACACACAGACCTACACACACACACCTACTGAGACAGCAGCAAAGTGGTTTCGCCTTGCATCACTATGTGGTGAAGGTGTTAAGACTGTAAACCTAATCACTGCAGGTTGTTGGCTCAAATCCCGAAGGGGATGCTAATGTGTAAGAAATATTTTCCTGTGGTCATAGTTAACAATACACCTTTCTCAAGACGCAC
Source organism: Brevimyrus niger (assembly GCA_015164015.2). Classification (NCBI taxonomy): domain Eukaryota; kingdom Metazoa; phylum Chordata; class Actinopteri; order Osteoglossiformes; family Mormyridae; genus Brevimyrus; species Brevimyrus niger. The sequence goes on along the minus strand of JAABNY020000108.1, from coordinate 27,516,676 downwards.
AGGGCACAAGAGAAGGAGCATCGTGGACAGGATGCTAATTCAGAAGGTGCATGTGCACCTTAAGTAAGGGAACCATACTGATGTCAGTTTTCCTAAACTGTGGGAGGAAAGCAGAATAGGCAGAGAAGAGAAACTCGTGAGCATGCAGACTCTGCACACAGAGGGGCAGGACAGAGACCCATGATGACGCTGAATGCACGAGGTTGCAGGGTGACAGACTGTGATAGTCTAAGCTATAAATCCAGTACTTCACATATAAATGGGTCATAAGTATGACATAGGTCCTATATAAGCCAAGTACTTTGTAGTGGGTTAAGTGAGCTTCTTGGTGCTATAACTGTACTCTTAAACAGCTTGCATGCAGGTGTTCTGCCACATTTGTCTGATACTAACAAGTCTCCTAACCCCCCCCCCCTCCCCCCCTTTGGTTTATGCAATAAAGAGAAAACTGGCCAAAAGCAGCAGACATGCTTTGAGGTAACTTGCCCTAAAAGGCGATAGGTTCACATGACAAACAAGGTGGGTGATAAACGTGAAATAGTCACCAAAGTACCATATACAATCCTCACTGTTACCACTGAATTTACCAAGGGACTTAGGATGCCACAGCAACACACTTTAAAGGACTCTGTTGTGGTTAAATGTAGAAGTTCTGAGTCTTCAACTGACACGCTGATTAAACTTCTCAGCTGGGGTGATGCTGGACTGATCAGGAGGCCTGATTTAATAAGTTTGACCATTTAGGTTATTTTTTTAGACATGATCAGAATGAACAAACATCTGGGGTTGAAAAGCGAACAACGTGGTCTGAGAATACATATTTTGCTTTTGGATCCCCACCTCCTAAACCCAAGCCCCCAGTGTTCTGCAGCCCAGCAGAATACTGACCTGGGACCATTTCCAGTACCAGTACCATGGAGAAGGGGTTGGGAGCACCTGGTTTAAGGTATCAATTATTAAACAGGGTGGTGTGGCTGCATGCCAGGCTGAGGCTGGTGTGGGGGGAGGGCTGCCTTCGGTGGCTGGGGGAGCAGGAGTGGCAGGTGGTCAAAGAAGGGAGACTCCCAGTATCCGGGCCGCATGGCAGCAAAGAACCAATGCTTCATGCTCCGGTGAGCATGTGAGCACAGGCGTGACCTTGATATCCCCACATACATGGGAATAACTTCTCTCCCAAAATCACACAAATAAATTCAGCATGTCAGCCTGAACCCGATCATACTGTCAACTGAACAGTGTTATTCTCCACCACCCTGAGGTCCCTTTCCGTCATTATCTACCGATGCCAAAAGTAAAATACCTTGATGATAGTGTGAATTTATTCTGAAGGTTGAATGATTTGAGTGTGCAGTAAGATACCCCCAAACTCTCGACTCTTTCAGCTTTTTGGCTAATCAGCAATGCAGCTCCCTCCCTAACATCTGCACGCCGAATGGAGAACTGGCATGCAGAGGCGGTCCAGTGGCATACGGTGGGGAAGCTGAGCGCGCAAAGGAGGAAACGATGCAGAAGGACCTGCGTGCCATGGGCCAGACTGCAGGGCATCTGATCACGGCTTACCCATCATCCTGACTGGCACTTCCTGTAACAGTGGAGCTGTCACAGGGGATTTCAGAAAAAAACACTTTAAGAGTGACCAGCTTAATAATGTACAGTGCGAAGAAATAACACAAAGGACATCAGGCAAAAAAAGGGAGTATGGTTGAGAAAACAGTAGACCAGCAAAGGCATTTAGGAGGAAAGGGGCAGATAGTCAGACCCACCTACAGTCTCAGTCTCAATCTACAATGTCCAGCTGACAGGAGACATCGCTGTAGAGCAGTGTTCACCTACTGGTGGACTGTGGTCCACACCCAGACCGAACCACAATTCAGTCTGCAATCCCACCCCGATTTTATCATCGGGGGAAGCCCCTCCCCTCAGCTGGCAAATGTCTAGGCACAGTGGACCTTGGCTGTGTTGCTGACAGAATTTGGCTCTAGGGGAGCCCTGCTATGGAGTGATGAAGGGGAGAGGGATCCACCGAAGGAGAAGCTAGCTAAATTTGTGTTTTACATTCCTCCTAGCCACACAAAGCTAAAATGGCATTGCGGAGCCTGAACACAGATGCCCAGTGTTCTCTGTCTTTAATGCTATTTGTGTCAAAGAAAACATATCAGCTAAGTAAATCAAATAAATTAGCTCAGTTACATAGGAAGCATTTTATCTAAGGTTACTCATGCTGAAGTGCAGTGCACTTTAATTGCTGATGCAGTGCTAATTATCAAATGCCTCTGTGAAAGAATTCCTGCATCCATGACCACATGACCATCCATGACCACATGACCATCCGTGACCGCATGACCATCCATGACCACATGATAATACTGTACATCTTCTGTACTGAACAAGGGCAAAGCTGCAGCTTGTATCATTTAGGTTGCAGGTTTAAAGCATGCGCTGCTTTTCTAGCTAAATATGACCTTGTCTATTACAGCCTTCTCTTTCGTAAAGGCATCAAGTGTATTTTTGCGGAAGTCTTGTGATAAGAAAACCACACTCATGGTGCAGAAACAACTCCTATTAGCGACCCTTGATCTAAATTCTCGCCATAACTTTCCAGATATCCCCTTAAAGAAATAAGTCCTGCACAGCTGTCAAAGGTGGACATAAAAATCATCTTTGCGATTTTTCAGCTGCATTGTCAACAACAAAGAAGTCTGTACAATGTCCACATTCGCCGCACAGAGAACTAGGGTTCCAGCTAAAAGAGAACTGACACACAAAACTCATATTCAAAACTGACCTTTGCAGAAAGCCTTGGGCGGTTTGATTAGTTATAATAAATGCGTACAATTATAATCTGAACAAGGCCCACAATGGGACAAGCTCTCTTTCAATATGACAGAGGCTGCCCGTGATGAGGTGTTAATGAAAGAGGGCTTAATTTGTTTCCAGCAGAAAGTACAGACTGGGTCTTCTTTAATTACTTTTTTGGGTTACTATCTTCAGAGGAGGCGGTCCTGGGGCATTTTAAACAGGCCACAGTTTGAGCTCGCCCGTTGTCCAGATTCCTGAACCTCCTCTTCGCCTGTCCTACTTCACCTGACTGTAAGGGCGGCGCCCTGGAGACTGGACAGAGACTCAGCAAAACACCAGCGTCTCTAACCAAAACAAACCTTGAGTCTCCCAGCCACTTCTCACGTGGTCACCAATTCAGTTTGTTTTGCACAGAGGTCTTTGTAAACCAATATGTAGACACAAAAAACAAACAAATATATACAGAAAGACAGTAATTAGATAATAATCAGAATCCCTAAAAGGATTTAAGCTCAACTAGACAAAAGCTTTGCAGCAGTTTTCTTTTAGCTATTTCTATTTCTATTACCTAAATGGATTATTTACTACCTGGGATACTGGGTGCGGTATATAAATATAAGAACCAGGATGAGTCAGTGCAGTCATCAGGTTACAGTTTCGTATCGAGGGCTGAGATTCCAAGCAATTTCCATGACAATCTTTGCTGAAGGCCAAACCAACATGATGACAAAACAAGGGAAAGTTGTCAGGATGTATTTGCTGTAGAATATAAACCAATAGGTTTCACCTTACAGCAGCAATATGGTTTCACAGTTTTTATTGAAGACAATATACACAGCTCCCTTTTCATTGCCATCTCTGTCATTTTTTCATAAAATAAATTCCTTGCTTTTCACAGGTGAAATCACAAATGTACAGGATTTACAGCCAAACAAGAATTCAACCTACCATGTTTTACATGCTATACAAAGTTTAAGGAATGAATAAAATCACTTAAGCCAATGGAAATCACACCCATAAAATGCTGAAAACAAACCAACTACTCACATTCAGAATATATGTTCAGAATATATCATGTTCTATCCCTTGCACCCAATTTTATTGACTCCTACAGCTTACTGGACCTAAGAAGTGGTACACACTGGTATCTGACAGACCAACCCACAGAGCCTAGATATTGTGGCTTTGATCACAACCACCGTGAAACTGACCTCAGGTCCTTGGACCGTGATATTCCCCATTCACAGACACCGTCAATGCCTGCGATCCAATTAACGCACAAATGCAGATTATAAGCATTTTCCCCCCAAAAAAAGCAAAAAGAAATCCAGGCACACAGCGCTTCATTTGCAATTCTCCGGTGGAAAAACAGACACAAATACATTTTCATGGCCAAATGGAGAGCCTTGACGGAGAGGCGTGAGAGGAAGTGAGGACAAAATATTAATGTCAAAGTCATCCTTAACAAGGTTATCTACTAAGTATTCACAGCACACACACTCTAGGGACATAAATAAAGACTGATGCTTCTGCAGCTTCTGTTTTATGGGTTTCATATCGTAATCTGAGACAGTGTCACATTTCACACAACAGCAAAAAAAAGATATATATATATATATATATAATAATAAGTGGTATTTGGAATATACTTCTTATATTCAGACCAGATGTTTTTGGGTCTGATGGCCAATACATACAACACATAACTTAGCAACGATTTTGTGTCAGAGGTGAATAAGACTTCGGTAGGGCACCAGCAACGTTTATCGACCACAGTGAGACAGAACCTTGATACAGCCAGTTATACGTATGGGACCCCTTCACTGCAATGGATCCCAGGAATTTTATTTGGTACAAAGTGTGGTGTGTTTTGATCTACTGGTACCGGTTCCAGTCGCAAATACAATTCAGAATGTGAGCTATTTTTGGGAACTGAAGCCTATACCCTGCCAGAATGGATGCAGTAAACCCCTCTCTCTTCTGAGGCTTTCCCTGCTTGACTTCACCAATAGTGCGGCTGGGTTTGCCTTCCCCTTCCTCAGCCAAGCAGTGATGACAAGCGCTCCTTTGGGGTTCCTCTGGGGCTCCTACGGTGCTACTCTGGGGTTCCTCTGGGGTTCCTATGGGGCTCCTATGGGGCTCCTCTAGGGTTCCTCTGGGGCTCCTCTGGGGTTCTGAACCCTGGAGGTTTCATAGAACTGCAGCATTTCTAAGCCAGTTTGTCTATGTGAGCTTGGTGTTACAAAGTGCTTGGCCGTACCCATAGCTGGGAAAGATTAAGCAAACATCTAATACTGTAGCATGACAGGACCGCTGTACCTTTCAGACAGCATCACTAATATATAGCCTGAGATGTCAGGCTATGTGAAATGTGCACCATTCTCAAAATAGAAAAATCAGTAGAAAACTTTCTGGGGGATCCACAGACCCATAAAACCAGACAAATGTTCAATAAATAGACGCCTGACCACTCCTGATAATAATTTGTATCTCAATTGTGCAAAATAGAAAATCATTTGCCAGACACAGACAAAACACACTGGCAGAGTCTAAGCTGCTGACAGCGATAGACGGACGTTAATTAAGCGCCCAGGTAGCCCAGTCTGAACAAAAACTCTTTGTTGTGCGTGTCACTCAAGTCACGATATGGCTGCATGTATCCAAGGAAAGTGTACAATGATGCCAAACCTGATGTAAGGAGCATAAACACTGTGAGCAAGGGAAAAATAATATATTACGAGTCACCCGTCACCATTTTTCACGAGGCCTTCCGATCACAAAGTCTGTGGCCAGCTGTCAAACCTTGGGGGGGTCTGTAATGGTAGCGGAAGCCATTACACGCGAGTCATTAGGTCCAATGATTACGTCGTATTGTCCTAAAAGGGGATAAGAGAGCATTTTGCAGGACACTATTCCCTCATCATTTTCCCATATTTTAAGGTGATAAAAGTCAAGCACATTCCAGGACTATGCTGGCGTAACACACCCACATTCTTCTTCTGCATCTTTGTGAGCAACTAATAGGGCAGCATCTACATCGGGAATCACTGTCCTTGGCTGATCAAATGCTAAGAGAATGGGGTCAATGCTAAGAGAATCATGGATGCCTTCATGAGATGGATATATGATGGAGAGGTAATTATGTCTGAGACATCAAAAACATCCCCATGACCAGCTCTAAGTGACCCATCAGCAGGATTAGGGGTTAGGGGTCACATGTCTCTGGTCGCTCGTGTTAAACTCAGCATGTAACCGTTTCACTGTGTGACAGTCCCAGGATTCCTGACACAAAGAGACTGCTGCACAAAATATATGACCCATTTTAATAACCACATGAGGTGATGAGGATTAATTACCTCCCTACCTTTCTCATTGTCTCCTTATTATTTTGTGTCAGAAATATTTTACTCCTTACAAGGCTAATGCCATAAATAATAAGATCTGTCAATAGGATCGGTTTAATTTTTCTAAAAGATAAACGAAGGAAGACCCCCCCCCAACATATAAAACTATTGAAAAAGATTAATTGAAGTGAAACTAAAGATGAGCTGCTGCTGTCAATGTGGTTTTGCTTTAAACATCTACACAACATGGGCGCCGTCTTCGTATATGACGGTTAAACAGACGGTTCTGTGCAATAAGCTCACACGTATTATGTGCTGAAGCAAATCCAACTGATTCCCATTCTAAGGTTATAATTTGCTGACAGGAAGCGTGTGGCCTGAGATGGTCACCCGGCTTTTGCAGTGTTTTCTGGAATGGGCTCCAGGCTCATTGTAACACTGCATCGCAGAACAGCTACGCAAAGTATATGGATTAACCTGGTGCCTGAAAGTAGCATGAAGAATAGACACAGCTATGATTTTAATCAAGTCTTTTTTTTATAGTTCCCACTATTCATGAGATATCTGATCTTTTCCAGTGACAATGACTTGACAGAACATTTGTGTATTACTGATATGGCATTTGTCACCTGAATAACTTCAGTCCGACATTGTCAAGTGAAAATAAGCTATAATTAATGACACTGACAGCATACAGCACATATGTGCCAGTGTGCCTGTGGCTTTCATTGTGTTTTCCATTTTTCATATAATATTACACATCAAAGTGATTCGTTTTGATCAAACTAAAAAAAATGTATCAAGCAAATTGGGTCCTTACAAACTCCAGGCACAATGGCATAATTTATAACACTGTGTAATTTTCATGGTATATATTTTACAAGCTTAACAGTTCAGATTAGATTTGAAATCAGAGCCGTTATATATACACAAACTGCTTTGTTCTAATGTTAGTCCTTCAGTAATAATTGATGGATCCATTATATACTTTGCCAGGTAGCCATTAATCATGATGGATCCCAGTCCTTTATAATTAAAATTTTTATTAATCACTCTAACAACACAATTAATGCAGAAGTTTTGTTTTGTGACATGTTCGAAATTTGACTTTTCCTATTTCTATGTCCTGATTTCTCCATCCATCCATCCATCCATCCATCCATCCAATTCCTACACCTGCTTGTCCAGTGTAACATTGTGAGGATTTGGACCCTATTCTGCAAGGCGCAATCGCAAAGCAGGGAATAACCCAGGACGGGATGCCGAGCCATCACAGGGCACAGACACACCAGTCACATGCACATTCACGCCTAAGGCAAATATGGTGACTCCAATTAGCCTCAGCATGTTTTTGGACTGTGGGGGGAAACCGAGGAAGCTTGAGAAAACCCCATGATGACACACGGACCCGTGGTGGAGACTCAAACCTGGGTCGCAGAGGAGTGAGGTAACACTGCTAGTTTCTGTAAGAATGTAGGCACAGTCCAACCTGTAAATACTCAGTAGTATCGGACCCAGGGATTACAAAAAAATGCAATAATTGTACATGAGTAGTAACAGTTGCTCATATTGTATTATGAAAGGCACCGATAGATCATAGATTTAAACTTAACATTATTCATTGCATGGTGACCACTAATTACAAGTACTACTACTAATACTCATTAACACAAACATCCTCATTTGCCTGTAACTGAATATTTACACCATGCAGAGGTTTAATCATGTTGCAGCTAAGAAGCATTAGAAGGGCTAAAATGACAAATCTAAGTGATAGTCGATAGTGATAAATCGAAGTGGTATGATTGTTGATGTTGTTGGTCATCCCACTAGCTCAGAAGGCACCGTCATGGGATCCTCATTGACTGCGGTATCTAGAGCAGCGTTTTCTCAATCCGGTCCTTGGGGACTCACAGCCGGTCCACGTTTTTGATCCCTCTGCGTTCTCTGCCAGGCAGTCCTCAGGTAGGGAGCTGAGAGGGAGCAATAACGTGGACTGTCTATAGGTCCCTGAGGACCGGACTGGCAAACACCGATCTGGAGTTTACAAAGAATGCTGTGATTAAAGAATATCAGGTGTGTTCCTGAAAACACTGTGCGAGAGGACAATGGCTATACTTATTAAAGCTAACAGAAAGGGCCCAATATCAAAAATGACAGCTTAGCACAACCGTGGTGTGCAGATCTAGGGACAAAAGGAGGATCCTAACTTGCAAAGTGGGCAATGAGTCTATATACATGTCTCTGTTGGTGTGCAAATGCAAGGGACCATGACTTCAATTCATTTAAATAAACACACGAAAACACATCACGACACAGATTTTAAAACTGCTAATACTGTCATTGGAGGTAACTATATCCGTTTAGGAGAAAAAGAAAAGATTTAGAAGAGACAGGGACTCATTTGTAAAAGGAATCTATGTCATTTCAATGTGCAGGTACTCAGGGAATCTTATATAAAACCTTATATAAAGCACATTTGCACATTTTCTATGTTATGTATACAGGACTGTACCTTGAGGACTTCCATTAGTCACACTTTTATTTACCCCTCTGGGTCACACCAGACATTGGGGAAAAAAACAGAAACATATAAATTTCTTGTGAGGTTTTATTACACCAGCCAAGTATGGGAAAATACTTTAAATACCAACCCTGTAACTGAAACCCACTGTACAGGTACAAACTGAGGGCACTTTAAGATCAATAACTTCATCTAAATTATAATGCATGCACTTCCATGGGGTTAGACTGGGTATTTTTTGACTTGCAGTGCGTGTCACAGATGTGTAGTAATTGCAGCAAACACTGAAGTAATTTAGCTATTTTCACTATGAAGGGTTTTTTTAGACCAAGGTGACAGGTGTAATTTTTGAGTACCAGGATGCTTGCTTCAAACAATTATCTTTGGCTTAGAGAGCATTTTAAAGGGACCACCACTGGTCATTGGAGCAAGCCTATTGATCTGTCATTAAAGCACCATTCACGTGAAAATAAATGGTGGATACAGAGTGCCGGGGCAGAGTGATGTCAGAGTGTAATTACAGTAAAATCACTCCTCTAAATTTGTTTTGGTATTCACAAATCAGTGGGGACCACTTCCATTTTAGGATAAGCTGATTAATCTATGTATACTGACAGGTCATTAGTCCAAATTAATCTAATATATATTTATATTTCCATTGACCTGGTCTAATGGTCTTATGCTAATGACAACAACATTGATAATTAGTCAGAATTTACAGTACAATGTTGTGAATAAGATTTTGCCTGATATATTATTTTTATATTTTTCACAACAAATGGTTTCAGATCTTTAGCCTAATAAAATATTTGATAAAATGAAACAGAGAAAACAGATAACACCATTTAAAATTATTACCTATTATTAAAATTATTAATACAAATGTGTGTAAGTAATGAATTATAATGAAGCTATCCAAAACACATACTGAGAATATGAAAAATTTATAGTATAGTAATACCAGATGACCACACCCATCCATCCATCTTCCAAACCGCTTATCCTACTGGGTCGCGGGGGGTCCGGAGCCTATCCCGGAAGCAACGGGCAC
>JAABNY020000108.1:27469384-27487361 GCA_015164015.2 Brevimyrus niger | reverse complement strand
TTGGGTGGGCACGGTGCTTTCTGGGAGGTTTTGGGGTTGGTAAGCTCCCCCCCCCCCCCCCCCGATCGCCCAGTTCGGTTTTTCGTCTTGACAAGACAACCATCCGTCTAGTAAGGTAATGGGAAAAGATTCCAGAACATACAGTTTCTGCCTGCGGTTGTCTTGGGGGTGAATGCGGTTTAGGGTCCAGCTTAGACATGCAGGGCTAATCACATGCTCAAGACCTCTTCTGCATGAGGGACGATGTTTGAAAAACACACTGGAGAAGTTAGTAAATGCAATACACTCTGAAAAGAAAAATTATTCTAAATATTGTTCAGTATAGGTGATTATATTTATGTAGAGTGCAGGCTTGTCGTGACAATCTTCTGAAACTGGATTGCCATAAGACCCCCCCCCCCACGCCCTCCAAGGATGCCAGTCACGCTCTACAGTTTGGTCATGCTCCGTCAGTCCTTCCGAATGGAGGGTGCTGATGATCACAGCAGGTTCTAATCTAATCTGTGCGACACAAAACATGCCGTGAAGTATCTGGCTAGCCAGACCGAATTTGGCAGCAGGGATGTGTTTACGTGGTCAGTGAGGGATAGGTTGGGGAGCCCTGGGGGGGGGGGGGTGCTTTTGATTGTTAAATAGGGTGGATGTAATCCGTGCTCAGACTTCACAAGCCCCACAGAACTGCTTGAGCAAAATGAAACGTGATGCGTTTTCCATAGCAGCGGAACAATTTGACAGGGGCAAACAGCTGAACTGAGCTTTCGTGGTAATACATCATGGTCTGAATCCCTCTAATGTAAACTGTCACGAGATTTGGTTTGCAGGAAGATCCAATGCCATCTAAAGAAGCAAAAACTCATGACATGAGGGCACAGTACATTATTTTAAGGGACCCGGATGCCATGTCCTGTAGTATTAAGAAATTCCAGCTCACAAAGCAGACGTGGCACGTTACGCTTCATCATGCATCATCCCCGAGAAGGTGGGCGTTTAAATATTCATCCGTGCATCACCGCATCCTCATGTTGCGACTCCTGCAGGAAATGCCAGTGACTCTGATGTGGAAGGAGATCAACAAGGGGCGAAGAGGAAGTCAACTGTGTTTGAAGCGAGTCAGCATCAAGGTCACATGCAGTGAGACCGGCTCAATGCCTCACCAGTCTGCCACCACAGGACCCAATCCAACCAAGGCTGCTGCTCTCCCTGACTCCCAACAGCAGGGGCCGGTTTCCTGGAGCAAGATTTCTCACTTAGCCCGGAAAACTTGTGAAGAGCTCCACTCACTGGCATCACTACACTATCTTTGCGGTCTCTGTACACAAGGCACGCCCACCTTGATGGCCGGTACAGCAGCCTCCTGATAGAGCTCACAGCTGCTTCACAACACAGGGCACCACACTGATCCTTAAATGCATTTTGCAGCACTTAAAACTGTGCTCAGGGAACCCACCTTGTACTCAACCCCCCTGAAATAACTGGCTATGAGCATAAATTAACATGCATTAAATCAATTATCCATCCAGTTATTGTATTCTAGTGGTTAAATAGTGTTTTTTGTTCTTTTATATGGATAAATTGAGTAGTTACTAGCAAATTACATTAGCTTTGTAATTATTTGGAATGCATAGGTTTTATATGAAATTATTTTGTTCATATTTACTGTAGAAGCTTAGTTTTAATATCTGGTTTAGTGTTATTACCTACATCACATCCATTCATGCACCCTACAAATGGTCATGGCTGCAGGGGAATCTAAAGTCTGTCCTGGACAGTGCATTGTACAAACACAAGAACAAGTATTTGCATTTTGGGAGTCCAGTGCAGAGATATCTGGTGAAACTTTACTTGTGCAAGAAGTCTTAATTTCAGCAGGAGGCACAAAATCCTGTATAAGTTTTCGTTATATTTTAAAAGTGTTTTTGAGTTGCTTTCCCTCATAAACATGTTAAATAAGTGGAAGGACTTCAGAAACGTTGGGTTTGTTGCTAATCAAAAATCCATCCTTGATATTTTCCCTTGCAAGGGTCTGTCCAGAGTAAAGATATGTGTGATGGTGTCACCACCACAGCCCAATTTGTTGTTGCTGGCAACCCAGATTGGTGAACTGTTTAATTTCTGCCATGTGAATAGTTTGTCTGTTCTCCCTGTTATGTGGGTTATCTACAGTAGGGCAAGATAGAGGATGATTCTGACGTGGCTTACAGACAAGAAGGGACTTTACTGTAAACAGGAAATACAGAAAACCAGAGACTTTAAAGGGGCGAAATGAGGCAGGATGGTTAAATAATGATACACTAGAGCTGAAACTACAAGGGGGAACAATAGAGGGAACACAAGTAAATATGTATAACAATCAACCAGAACCAGTAACACCTACATGGAACATGCAGGAGTCAAACACAATGACCGACCAAGGGACACGACAAGGGCAGGGCACTAACATACACAAGCAATGATGGCATGACAAGGGACAGGTATAGATAATCACTTATTATGCACAGGGGAACTAAATAGGAACTACAGGGAGCAGGAGAGGTTAACGAAGGCTGACTTCAGGCCAGCCTTTTACTGACATTGTTAGGAATGCTCAGTTTGCAGTAACTCAGCCCATTGAGCCACGTGGTGACCTGCAGAGCAGGGGGGCACACTACAAAACAGAACAATGCCAGCCTAAGGAGACACCAGGAGAATGAGGTGGCACCTGCTGGCCAATCAGAAAATGACTGATGAAATGGAGCAAGACTGGAACCAATCCTGACACCGTCACCCTGATATGCAGTCAGGCTAAATGATGTCTCTAAATTGCCCATAGTGCATGAATGTGTTTGTGTTTATACGGGTGTGTGCATGTGTCTTGTGATGGACTGGCGTCCCATTCATTCACCCGATCTTTGTGCCCAGTGATGAGATGACATCATTTTCAGGGTTCACCACTCCCTTTTCCCTTTCAATGGACTGGCTTCCCAGCCTTGTGCCCTTTGCCACCTGGGATTGGCTCCAGGATAAGCCTAAGCCTAACCCTAACCCTGACCTTGAGCAGGATAAGCGGGAAGCTAAATGAACTTCACTGGGGCTGTATGCCAGGATGTCCCAGGAGCCAACACCAAAATCTGCTTTTTCATGTCCATTCCAGACAGCTTAACTGCAGTTTTTTATTTAATACTTTAAGTTCAGGATGAATTAACTGACCATTAAATCCAACCTATTCCAAATCCAAACTAGTTAGTCATCCATGTATTCTTGTTATTGGATTTTTATAATCTGCTCCTTAATATTTCAATAAACAAAGGATTTTGTGTGACCATGATCTGAGTCTCCGTTGTATATCTTCTCATAATATTTTTCCTTTTTATGCTGGATGTTTTAATGTTTCTCAGCTGTTCACAGTGTACTTGCCTGACTGCAATGTTCTAAATGCTAATTCCTTGATCACTGTGTTTGCATGGTACAGAATGTAAATTGTAATAGGGAATTACCTATGGTCCAGCCAGCTCACATGGCTTAGCTGCATCTCCCCATGTTCAGAATATTTCTACTTACCTGTCATCGCGGGAACCTGGCTCAGATGACTTGTGTAATGGTGTGCATGATAAATAGGATGATACAGTACAGCGTGGTTCTCAGCTGTACAATTAGCCTATTCAGCCACATGACAGCCCATGAAGTAAGGCAACAAATTAAGAACAGAGCAGACCTGAGAACCATGGCCAGATGAGTTGGTCAGCAACATCTGCTGGACAAAGAGGAAGATCACAGACTGAACAAGGCGAGATGGGGACCAATTCCCCAAGACTCCTGACTTGATGCTCATTCCAGGTGCCGTTTACATACCATTAGCATTCCGTGAGGATCTTTATCAGTTTCCCTCAAAGAATCTGAGAATCCCAAATACAATTAGAAATAAATGCCTGTAAGATGGGAAGCGGGAAGGGACTTCCCTGTGTGTGGCAAAGTCAGGTGACAAACTCTGTCATTCAGTTGTTTCACAGTTTCTAAATATGTATAACTGTTTCTGTTCCACCCACCGATAGACCATGCGCTCAAACTTGGTTGCTGACAGCAAGACACCAATATGATGATTTGTGCATATTCATAAACACTAATGAAGTCCTATTCCACACTCCCATCCTCTTCCAATATGCATGCGGTTTTTAGTCCTTACATAACAGACATACATATAACACACATAAGCAGTTCACATTCTGTTTTGAGAAAAGAACATAAGTTTCTTATGTTATGTTATGCTATATTTGTTATACACAAATTTGTCTACATAACTGGGAATGGACCAAAACTTTGGTTTATGATTGGTTAGCAAGTATTTTTTATTGTGTTTCTTCTAATAAATTATCAGTAGAAGATGTTAATTCCCTGTTGTGCTTTTAACAGCTAAATGGCCCACATTGTACGCAGCATTATTGTGAGTCATACTTAGTAATGGTTGCAGTTGAACATCACAATGAATGTCACAATGATTATGGTAATAATATTTCGAGGCACATTTGATTGACAGTAATGCCCTGTTGTCCCTGGGGAGAATGAAATCTCTAATTACAAAGGTAGATCTTTGCGCAGGCTTTTCCTTACACAAGCAAAAAAAAGCAATCCTTCAACCAACTTTAATCACCACGTAGGCTCAATGGAACCAGCTGCAATGCTACACTTGCCAATCTTGGTCCTTATGGAATATGGCATATGCAGGTTCTTCAATGGCTTAGCTCTCAGTTAATTAATTTGCCTGAGATATTGATTGAATCAACTACAACTTATCACATTGTGGAAACATTGCTTACTGACAGATTGGTAAAAATCAATTGAAAATGCATGGACTTGTGTGAAACTTTAAAAAATAATATACAGCATATGGAAAATATTTGTTCTGCTGTTTGTCACGACAGCAGCCCTGGGACAGCTTCACAGGAGGCCCTGCACCAACTGCAGCACTAAAGTCACTGACAGCCAGATCTAGGCTCCGCCTTTAATCAACCCTGACCGGATGCCGCAGAATGAAGGGAGGAGGAGAAGGTCCAGCATCAAGTCCAGTAGCTTTGGAAGGAGGGGGGCTTTGATACCAGGCTAGTGTGGAAGAGCTTGCCAGGTGTTGTGAAAAATGATCCTCACCTGCCCTCCTTGTCCTTTCCTCCTTTGGAACATTTCCTTTTCTTCTTTCCCCCTTTTAAGTGACATTGACACAAACTAGACAGTAAGCTGGATAGTGACTCATAACCCTGGGCATACCTGAGCCCTATGACCTCTTCTTCAGGTGTTGAGTCCATCGGAGGGGGGGACCAGGTGCCTTCTGCGGGTTGTGCCCGACTAAGCACCATGGGTGCTCACCATCGAGCCCCACCCCCAGGCCTGGCTCCAGGGGGTGGCCTCGATGACCCTCGTTCGGGCAAGGGAAATCGTGAATACAATGATTTTCTTACCATATGGGGTCTAATGAGCTGCACATCTATCTGGTTCCTCACCCAGGACCTGTTTGCCTTGATTGATCCTCTACCAAGGGCATAAAGCCCCCTGCAACACATAAACCCCTCAAGCACGATAAGGTGTCAGCCCCAGGACAAAATTTGAGTTCCTAGATCAATAAAGTATCAATTATTATTATATGTGTGTCTGTATGTATACATATGCGCATACACACTCCTAACTATACTTATCTATATATCTAGCTATACATTATGAGTAAAAAAACCATTGCACTACATTTTAATGGTTATGCCTATTTATTTCACTAAAGCAGGTCCATCAATGCATGGTTCAAAAGTTTAACATTTTTTATGGGTTTTTGAGCAGTAAATTTAAGAAGTATTGTGCGAAACAATCTATTTTATCTCTTGGTAACTACAAGGCTGGTGTTTGTTAATCTATTAAATGATTGTACATTCATATGTAAATTAATTTTAAATGAGCTCTATTGTTATGTATACAAGTATTAAGCTAAAGTACCATGAATCTCAGTGCATCCAGAATGAATTTCCATAAAGAGAAAGATTCAACAAACTCGACAAACTGTAGTATAAATTCTGCTAGCAATCTGCATTATTAACAATAAAAAAAAATTAAAAGAGCTTTGGCTTCTGTGTTTGTGGTATATAAAAGATACTGTAGGTTATATTGTCCAGCTGAAGCTGGCAGTGGATAGGATAGCCAACAGCTCATATATGGCATTAATGGAAAGGTAAAAACCACAATTAGAGGTTGCTGACAAGATGGTTATAAACTGCTGAATGTAGATGGGGGCTGGATGTATTAATGCTGTGTGACTGTAAAACAAAAGTTGATGTTTGCTACTATTATAAAGATTTGAGCATAAACATGGTAAGGGTTTAGTGTTTATTATAAATGTAATAAGCACAACACTTCCAAAAACTCTGTCTATCATCAGAAGATTGTTATGAATTGTTATGATACTTCACAATAAGCATCACAAAAAAGATTGCAAACTGAGAATACAAATCATGTACAGTATTTTTATGTTGGACAGCATTGTCTTGGAGATAAAGTACATGGAAGTTTAGAGAAGTTTGTTAATTAAGTGATGTAGATTTGAGTTCCTAGTTTGAATGCATTTTACTTATAAATTATATACCAAAACTTTCAAATTCCTACTGTAAATTAAAATTTTGCGCGATAGGTATGGATGTGTGAGGGATATTTGTTGTAATACTCCAGGTCACCTGCAGGAACTGAAGGCTCGTCCTCTGGAGAACAGCCTCTTAGCCTGCGGGCTGCCAGATACTTTGTGGGAATGTATTCACTTAATATTTAGTATTCCAGTGATTAGATATGATATCAGTGAGTAAATATAGAATTATTTAACCTTTCAAACAAATAAACAAGTGTTGTTTGTGGTTTGTTTTGTTAGTTGCTAAAATTGACTGACACTGTTTTTAGAGGTCAGCACCATGGCTAATTCTGGCATACATTGTAATCAAAATGGATTTCTACCTACGGACGTGTTAAAATAGTAACCTCCTTATTTTTTTCTCAATCAAAACATTTTGTCACGGATGAATCATTTTTCGTGTGACTTTTTTCTTATAAATTATAGATAAAGCTACGTGATTGTATTCAAATACATCTAATGATTAAATGAGCCCGGGATATATGAGCTATAAAATTAGCTAGGAGCTTATATATACAGATGCAAATTTCTGCAATGTAGTACACACGAACGCGCCCTCATCAGCGCACTCTGCGTGAGCGCGCAGCAGAGAGACACGAGCGAGGGAAAGGGAAGAAACATAAATATGGAGTCGCGGCAGCATTATATACAGAGGTCACATTTAACATTATTTTAATTAATCAAGTGTTTTTTTTTTTTTGTTATCAGAAAAAAATCAGATCATAACGGTTCTCAATCGAGCCCGACGCCGATGTCCTTGCCGCGAGTTAAGCTGCATCTCCGCCTGAAAGTGGATCGTTCATCAGCGGTATCCAGAAACGGTATCTTCGTCTTTGGCGTTATTTCGGATGGAAAGTAAAAGGGACAACTGTCGTTTACAGGTACACTGGGTTCAGCTGACCGTGTCTTGACCACTTGACTGTGAAACGTTAGTACTATAGTTGTACCTTTTTGTACTCACTGTTATTTGCAAGCATCTGGCGCTTTCCTGCCTCTTTTAAATGGGGTAAGGGAATCCTTATAGTATTTTCCCAATCAGTATTAATTGGCTTGACTGTGTTTATAATATACATTAATTGACCGTGTCGATTAATATATGCGAGTAGTTTGATATGTATGAACTAATTTGTAGTTATAGGGAATAACATATGCGGGTGACTGTGCTATCAGTTTTTGCTAGGTCTAAAAAGAATCCACATAGCACTACAGTAATAAAAGCAAGAGGACAGTTTTGTTTAATTTTAGAACAGTTTACAGGTTAATAGCTCGATCAACTAAACGAAGGCTCGTCTGAAGAGGCGGATAGCTAGAAACAAAGACGGGAGGATATTGGGAAAATGTTGCCTTCGCAAGAAGCCTCCAAGATTTACCATGAAAACTACATGCGAAACTCCCGTGCAATTGGGGTACTTTGGGCGATATTCACCATCTGCTTCGCCATCATCAACGTGGTGGTTTTCATTCAGCCCTACTGGATCGGGGACAGTCTGAACACGCCGCAAGCCGGCTACTTCGGCTTATTCCACTACTGCGTGGGAAACGGCGTCCCCAGCAGGGAGCTCTCCTGCCAGGGCACCTTCGCCGACTTCAGCTCCATACCCTCGGGCGCCTTCAAAGCGGCCTCCTTTTTTGTTCTGCTGTCCATGGTTCTGATATTGGGCTGCATCGCCTGTTTCGCTCTCTTCTTCTTCTGCAACACCGCCACTGTCTACAAGACCTGTGCCTGGATGCAGCTGCTGTGCGGTACGTGATTGCACAGGCAAAATGTTATATCATCTACCATTTATTTGCTTTTTTAAAATCATTCTTCAGTTACTTCTTTTTTTGTTACTTTTCTTATTTACACTCAAACCTTAAACCTTAAATTTCACCTGTAAAAATTGGTTTATTTAAACACATAGCTAGAAACTCGCCCCCCCACAAGAAGAAAAATGAAACACGTTGTGACCCTGCAGGTGGCATGTACGTCTCACGTCTGCCTAACGCGTTCGTTATTTTGTGTGTAGGGTGGGTTTTTACACACGTACCCCTGGGTTCGCATTGGGAGGATGGATTTTTATTGCATGCAAAATGACAAACATGACAGTGCACGCAATGCGATGGCAGAAATAAGTCAATGTTTTACCTCGGTGTTTAAATGTGTGATGCAGCCATTGTTTATTACAGTACGTGACTGAAATTTATTATTTATTTGTAGAGAACTGGATTTTTCTGAAAATAGGCGTTTTGATAGCAATCACGGCAGAACTTATTTTGTGTCATGTATACTTTGACTAAGTATTAAAACAAGAATAGGAAGGCCTAGTAGCACAATAAGACAGTTCACCTGTATAATGACACAAACAGAATGTTTCTGACTGAAGGTTTTATCTGCCCTGATCAACATAAATTATTAAATAGAGCTTAGGAAACTGATTTCGTTAGATGGTTATTGAAATGCACTCCTTCACTCCTGCTTCACACGTGTGATTCCCTTCTGCACCGTCAATTTCACAGTCAACGGCGAATTAACGTCGCGTTCTGCAGATAGTTCACTCCCCCAGCAGCGTGAGCACCTCGGGGACACACTGACATGCGTAAGCGTAATCTCCCTTTTTTAAAGGTACATTATTTGTCAACGTGTGCATGACCGAACTGTCCCAAGTGTGCTCCCAGTTCATTGAGTCTTTCATTGACATTATACGCAGCACTGAACAACACCGACCAAATAGTTTAATCCAAATTAATATTTGTTTTGTGTGTTTGTGTGTATTTTTATATGGATTTTTGCCCTCTCTGTAGAGTTAGGTGAACAGTTGACACTGTGACACTTGGACTACGCCTGCACTGGCTTTTTGTAATTTAGGGAGTAAGCAATTTGAGGTGTCTAAGACATAAGGCATAAAATTGCGATTTTCTTTTTTAGAAGCAAAGCCAGACAGGGGGCCGTAGTACAGAAACGGCTCACTGGGCTCTGCGGAAAGGTCGGGTCACTGCTGGGACGTTTGGGGCGAGGTGCAGCCCAGTCTCCTGAGCCAGTGAGTCATGAAGGCAGCGTGGAACAGATTGCTTCTGTTCAGGATGGCTGCACATGCTGCCCCCTGTCATATGTTCTTCACGGATGTCTAATTACTAAACACAAACTCATGATTAAACAAGGGGCAAATTAATTGGGTTGAAACTTGCAATAACTACCACTGGGGAAATTAGAGAAATGTTGAGAGCATTTTCTCAGTGAACCAATGGCAGTGAGTGTAAGATTTGGTGACTGAAACTAAGCGTCATGCTGTTTGTCATGATGCCATTGTTTTACTGTGCTTGGACTCCCATTCCTAGTATTCTGTAAATGCAATGTTGAATTTGGACTTACTTTTAATTGCATTGTCTTTTGGACCTTTTGGGTTGCAGTGATATTAGATATATAATGCTGTAAATACATATGAACCATGACCTCATTTATGACTGATGACTGCCTAGAGACGTTGCACATCACACTTCTTCCAGCCAATGAGAAGACGCTATTCATGATGGGGGCAGGATGCACGCCGGGGTATTCACCACAATGACACCTGTCTATGGTTGGGGCAGGGTGTGGCTCAATAGGCTGTGCCTGTAATCAGAAGGTCACCAGTTCAAACCAAGCCTTAGGATGTCTGCCGCTCCCTGGGTGCCACAATGGGTGGCTGCTCTTCATGAGTGATTTGCTCTATGAAAAAGAGCAAGTTGAGGGAGGAGTAAAGACAATTTCCTCATGGGGATCAATGAAGTATCAATTGTTATTATTTAATGTCAGTGGCAGGTATTCAGCAGGGTGAGCTGGATTTGAGCAATTACTTCACTATACAAACATACATATGAGGGCAAAAAAGTCACACACATTGTGTTTCCCCTATAGACTGTCTTCATTAGGCCATTGCAAGGAAATAAGAAGGCAGTGTGTCTGTGATCACTACCCAGGATAGGATGTAATCTAAACAATAGCTCACATTTTGCATTCATGAGAATATGTATGGAAAGGAGTGATCACGCACGATCTCAGGCGATGTCTGGAAATCATCTATTACTGCTACTGTTGTGCACTGGACAGAGTCAGACTGTAGGTTAATTGGAGCAGATTCTGAAAGTTGATACTAGGATGATGGTACAAGCACCATGCTCATTTAGGACGGACAGGAGCAGTAGACCTGACAGCTCGGTTATGACTCTCTGGGCCAGTGATGCCTTTCATTCGGATTTTGGTTCAAACTCAGGTGATAAATTTAAATTCATGTTAGTGAAGGTTTGCTTGAGAATTAGAAGCACTTGGCTAAGTTACGTGTCAGTGGCAGCTGACTGAAAAATACTATTATAGCCTGTGGAGCTCAGCTCCATTTGAGCCAGGATTTTATACTAGAGCTCTACAGTAAGCCACTGAATTACAGTACCATAACAACAGCATATAAAAACATTGGCATAACTAATTACATGGTCTGGGAACAAGAGAATTGGATTATTTAGACAAGGATGCAGTTGAGCTTAGAAAGAAATGGCAATGCAAGTGTATGTGGAATAGTTTTGCTGTTCAGCCTTATAGCTTTATATAAATGACCCTGTTATTGCAGGTGACCAGCGCTACACCACGGGCTTGACCTTTTCGCTCATGCTTGCACAGCCTGCGTTAAGCCTCTTATTATGTAATGGAAAGGTTATGCTTAGAAGAAAGATATAGCTGTGGATGGGGACATTGTGGCATTTAACGTAGCTGCAGGGCGCGAATCGCCGCCCCTGCTCTTTCTCACTTTCCAGCAGAGCATCTCTCCACGCTGAGATCGTTTAGAGGGCGGCGACGGCCCGCGAGCCGCAGCCGGCTCATGATCACCTCACCAAAGCCGTAGAGGTCTGTCACGGGAAGGGTGCAAAGAAGCGGGCCGGTCGCATTGGCGCACCGAAAGGCTCGTTGGGTGCAGGCAAAGCGCGAGGAGCCTTCTCCCTCGTTGCAGTGGGTTATTTAAAGACACTGCCCATATAATAAATCACAAAATGTCCATATGCTGCTCCCCCCGGGCCAAACTGGTCTGAACCTGCTTGTTCTCGTAATGAAGAATATCAATCTCGAATGAGGTCAACGTTTCTTCTTCAAAAAACTGAAGCATCAACACATTTCAATGAGTCCTTGGAGGAAACAGGAGGTAAAAAAAAGGCAAATAATCAACCAAACCAAAAAAAGGAGAATGTGGGGTCAGCTAAGTTCTGAAGCTCTTTATCTCGGAACAAAGAAGACTTTGAGGTAGGCCTTCCAATGGCAAGCAGCATCTGACCAGCTCAGCAAGTATTTTCTCACACAGGGTGGAAAAGCTCATGAATTATAATGGGAAGGAGGATGTTTTTTTTTTTTTCTAGTATACAGATTAAGTTTAAAGTGAGATACTACAGACCTGGAGAGACACACATTAATCAGTGGAGTGTTGCTGGAGTTTGTGGTACAGTATGTAACTAAGGATAGATTGCATTCTTTAGAGATTAAAATTTATAGTTATAGAAGAATATTACTCTAGAAGGACAGTGGTTGGAGAAAATGACATCTGTTTGCAAGAACTCAAATCATAGAAATTGCCATAATTGTTGCCATATCTGCGTAAATTGCTGAATGATGTCAAATTGTGTATTGCATTATAAGACGGGCACAGTGGGGTGGGTGAGACAGGTATACTGGGGCAGGCGAAACAGGCAGGTCGGGGTGGGTGACACAGACACAGAGGAGTGGATGAGACGGGCACAGGGGGTTGGGTGTGATAGGTACAGTGGGGCGGGTGAGACAGACAGTGTGGGGCAGGTGAAACAGGCACAGTGGGGTGGGGGAGACAGGCACAGTGCGGTGCAGGAAAAAGGCACAGTGGGATTGGGGGAGACAGGCACAGTGGGGTGGGGGGAGACAGGCACAGTGGGGTGGGTGAGACAGTAACAGTGGGGTGCAGAAGACACACCCCAGGGATTTGATGAGATAGGCACAGTGGAGGGGGAGTGGGGGGAGACAAGCACAGAAAAACATGAGATAAGCAGTTAGACAGGTAAAAATATTATAAGGAAACAGGTGAAACAAGCATAAGAACAGGTGAGACGAGCACGATGGAACAGGTGAAAGAAATTGAATGGAACAGGTGAAAGAAGTAAAATGAAACAGGTGAAACGAGCATAAAAAATCATGTGAAACAAGCACAAGGATACAGGTGAGAAAAGTACAATTAGATGTGATACGAACACTGGGATACAGGTGAGACAAACTGATACAAATGAGGACCTGTTCCTTTCAGCATTCTATGGAAATGTTTCCTATTTTAATCCCAGCTTCCTGACGCCATTCTCAGTCACCTCCCCAGGCCTATCTAGCTCAGGACAGTTTCCCTTTTTTTGCAGCTCCTTTTAGCCCCGCTAAATATATTTTTCTGACTGTGGTGAAGCTGCATCGGTGGTGGGAAACAGCAGTCACGACTGGCCAGTGTCCCCATCTCTGTCTGCGCCGGGCGTGTGTGTGTGAGCGTGGGCGGCAGGCACACTCCCCACAGGCTGCAGAATAATAACTCAGGTTGTGCTGAGCTGGAGAAAACAAACAAACCAGTGTGCAGATCTCTTAAAGCAGTCAATACAACAAAAAATCAGGTCAGGCATTTTAGTCCCTGGAGCGAGTGGTCTGTGAACTCAAGCCAGCAGTCCTCTTCATGATGGAAATGAGTGTCTATTAACTTAGTCTTTGACTCTCTGATTGCAGCCGTCTTTCCCAGCACAACCACATCATGTTTGGTCAGAATCTTAGGCCTTCCAATGTCGAAGGCTATTTTTGTAATTCTTTATAACGCAAGAAGCCAGTCAAGTATTCTGATCTTTTTTTCTGCCTTAATCTTTAATTTCATGCATGTAGACTTGCGTACATGCTCACAGTTTAGCTGTTTCTTTCTGTTTTTGTTCGGTCTGTCCCCGCAGACCTCTCGTACATGACTAGACTTGCTTCATTAGAATAAAACGGTATGTGCAATTTCCCCCTTTTAAGCGTAAAAGATTGTGGGAGGAACAGAAAAGGCCATTACTAACTCTTGCCATCTCCACCCACTCTAGCCTCAGTCCCTGGGGATTCTCTTCATCAGTGACTCTGTCTCAGCCATCGCCTCTTATAGGGGTGCGTAGGTGTGCCAGAAACTTCCAGCCAGCACACTTCCTTATGAGGACGGAAAGGGGCTTCTATTATTGACTTGGCTTTTCTTGTGTTTCCGGTTGTAACAAGGCCTCCCATCCTAATAATGACTCATCATCCAAAAAGTGAGGTTGCTGTTTGTCCTACCTGAGATCCCCATACTGCAGATTCCCAACAGACAGCAGATTCCTGTTCCAAACTGTAACTGTTCAACAGATTCTTCAGTCTTATTTTGGAGTACCTCCACATAATGACAGATATTAATGTAATATGTATATATGAATATGACATTACCAATCTGTTACCTTATTTCTTAAAATCATTGTCTGACTGGTTCTTGTATTAGATTGTATACTGTATTTTAGTGTGTCTAGGGTGTATTTAGGAGGATATAATTCTGAAACATAATGTTTAAGATATTGTGATGGATATAATTTCATGTGATATCTTATAATAGGAAATTACACTAGACCGTTTCCTAGCAGGCAGAGAGCATATGGGACATAGGATAGGATTTGTGGGAAGGGTCCAAGAAGGATGTTGGAGGTTGTGAGGTTTGTTTAATTAAGTAGAATCAACAGCTACCCGAGGAGAGAGGAAAAGTATCTGAATGAGGTATTAGCTGGAGGAGTGAAAAATAAATTAGAATGATGGTGCAAAGAATTCTGGACTTTGCTGGCCCCAGGGAAGCTGGCGAGAGGCCCAGCGGTCTGACAGGCCTCATCGGTGTGACACTAATGTCCAGTCCAGCAGAGATCTCCTGTGCTTTTGTCAGGCAGCCTTAGCACTTCTGCCACATAGTTCATTTCCCAGAGGATGACCTGCCATTGCTTACATTCCCCTCTGCAAATGCACCCAAATCATGCCCACTCCAGTGCTGCCCATGGTATTACTCCATCTATGGTTCGCTGTTGTCCATCTGATATTGTCCAATAATAATATGAAATCCAACATGTACCATCATGTGAGGGGTGTGGAGTCGTTATGCAGCCTGGGCAGCATCCAATGGGCAGTGAGGATGGCAAAACCTCCCCTGGGTCGGCTTGACCTGAAGGAGACCCTCGCTCTCAGCAACGTCTAGGAAGAAGCCCAATGTGATTGGCTCTGGGCCTAATGTTCTCAGCCCAAGAGGAGATGGCCGTTTGAATCGGCCCCCGGGCCCTGCATGCCAGAGATGGCGGGGCAGACGGGCAGACGGGCAGACTCTCCCACTGAGGGCCAACTGCTCCACCCTGCCATTTGGGCCAGATCTTAATCTCTCTCTGGCGGAATTGGACAGTGGGCTCTTTACATTCATTCGTTTTTCTTTCCTAGTCCATGAAAGCGACAGAATTATGTCAGGTCACATATGTATGTGCAAGGGTCTTAGGAAGATCTTAGTTCTTAGGAAGAAGAGGGCGGAGCAAGTTTCATTCAGAATCGCTGTTTATCATTAGATGCTATAGAAACCACTTCTCTTTCTCATTTACAGCCATTCACTCTTTCCATGAGCTGCATGTCTACATTTGTTTTACAACTAATTTTTTTATTTCTTGTGAGTAGACATGACAATATATCCTCTGTAACAATTGCTTCATGAGAATTGCATTCGATGAAGTGAATTAGCATCCCTGCATTGCCTGTCACGTATATGTAATGGACTGGCATCTTGATAGTATTCTGTGTGCCAAGGGCTGCTGTTCATAAAGCTCAAAGCACAGTTTTTCCATGACGCCCCCTAAGATTCCCCGTGTGCCAGCTTCCTTCAGCTCTCTCACTCCGGGCGGCATGGGTGGCTGAGCCACCAACATGACGCACGGCATGTTAGGGCCTAAGCTGACTTGGGTGTGTTACCCAAACATCACCTTTGGAATCTCTGTGGGGACTCCCCATATGGTCTCTCCCGGGCACCGGCCTGAGAGAAGTGGGATCTCAGAACAGATGAGAAGGAAAAGTGATACCAGACATGAAAAACAAAAAGTGGTTTTACAGTATAGGTACAGGACAGCAAATGTGCCCCCCTCTACCCATGAGGTACTGGCAGGCATCTGTCTTGCTGCTGGACACTTGCAGAGATGGACATATGTGTTGTGGAAGCAGAAATCCTTAAAAAAATGGATTCAACATGCCACAGTTTACCTGAAAGCTCAGCTGGGCATTATCCTTTGATCAGGCCCAGACCCTCTGTACAGCCTGCTATCGGAAGGATGTTCTTCACACATTCAGGGGCTGTGAGGCCCTGGGTGCCACAATGGGAGGTAGCCTTGCAGTCAGAAACGACGCACAGAGGCGCCAAAATCAATGCATGGCCACATGGGACACGTTTCATTCTCTTTCAGGGTGAGTTGAATCGATGAAAATTGGATAACTGATCAGTGTTTGCATTAATAATGGACTTGAGAAGGTCTCAGCTGGGATGGCTGAGTTCCAAAGTGTCACAGTACATATTCTGCCCAGTGATTACAAGGGTGCTTAGGGTGCACTGCACTGTTCTCTTTAAGAGAATACACCTGTGTGTTTTTTGTGCAAATGGCTGTGTATGGGTGTGGAGCTGATGCAACTGTTACAGGGTCAACTTCACTGTGAACCAGTTGGGGTTGCTTGGCTTTGGGAATGGTTATCAATTCTCTCTAATCACATAGACTTGATGTGCAAGTAAATGGCTGTGAAGTGGCTGCAAAGTCGCTTCAACCCCCTGTCGGCATTCGACAACACAAACAGTCCTCTCTATGCAAGAGGGCCAAAGTGCAGCCTTGCAGCACTGCGTTCGATCCGTCTATGAGCCATGATGGTGTTTTTGAATGCTATGACTGCATGTGTGTTCCATGGGCACACACTGAATGTTGGAATGTGCAGACGTGACTAATAACACATTGTGAGTTTCCAAGTGGTTACCCACATATACATATGTCAACAAACTTTAACCACTGCACTTAAACAGAATTTCTGTTGATCTTGTGGGGCAACATGGTGGCACAATGGTTAGTATTGTTATCCATGGAGTCCATGCAGAGTGTGTGCCTTGTGATGGGTTAGCACACCATCGTGGGTTAGTCCCTGCAATACGATATGATGAGCACTAGACCCCACATGATCCTCAAAAGGACAAGTAGTTACAGAAAAATGAATGAATGAACTCTTTTGCATTAAGCCATATATTTCATTAGGGAATTAGACGAAAGAGTAAGTAAGCATCTAAATAACATAAATGACTTTCCCAAGCAATGACTAAAGGGCTATCCCAGGAGGCGCTAGGGAGGGACAGCCTGGACAGGACACAAGGTATTGATACATACTTCCTGTCTGACTCACTGAGGGACAGCAGTTTGTCTTTAGATTGTGGGAGGAATGACACATGACTGGGAGAAGCCATGCACACACACACAGCTGAAGCTGAAAAAGGGCCTGAAGCCCTACGTAAAAAGACCAACCCATGGAGCCTTCAAATCTACAGTATGTGGACTCAGCGCAGTGAGTGTACCTTTGAGCCAAGCACACATCGATCGTGGCAAATATTGGTCAACGACTTGGACCAGCAGCCTAGGCTTACGACGCAGCTGTAAAGTATACCTGCTGTACCTTGCTTCATACCTTTGGTGTGTTTCAGCAGAGTCGATGCCAAATGAGTGGTTATGTAAGAGGATACACTGGTTATTGTAATCCCTAATCACCCAAAGCTGGTTATTATCATATTGTCTCACCTCCTCACAAATCCACTGTTTTATTGTTTAATATATCAATCTCCCTTCCTGTTCCTTTTATCTCTGGTAGAGATATGTCAATCACTGTACTGAAAAAGGAGCTGTTTTCCTTGGAATAAATTGTGAAATCGAAATGCATTGAATTAGAGAAACGCATAATCATATTTCCAAATATAGCTGTGAATAAAATCACAATTCTTCTGTGAATAGTATCTTATTTCAGCATTTCAGGTCCTGTACCCCTTTACTCTTTATCCAGGCATGTTGTTTGTCGAGGAAAAGCATCTGGTTGATCGAGATGCATTTAGTGTTTGACTTGGATCTAGGGCAGGGCTGGGCAATCTTATCTACAAAGGGCCGGTATGTGTGCTGCTTTTGCCGACAACTTACTCTACAAATTTGAGGGAGATGTAAAGACAATTTCCCTGTGGGGATGAATAAAGTATCAATTATTATTATTATTATTATTATTATTATTAATAACCATTAGGTCAGCTATCCAAGCCCAGGTGTGAGGACTCTTCA
>JAABNY020000108.1:27439536-27461585 GCA_015164015.2 Brevimyrus niger | reverse complement strand
CCAACAGTCAACATTGACTCAACTTGACTCACTCACCCTTAGTATTGTTAGTGTTCAGACGAGCTGCTTGCTGTTTGTGTGCAGCATCATATGGGTCCCTCCTTTTCTGCTGGCCTTTCACTCTCCGCTGCTGAAATGCAACCCTGCACACAGAGCCGCATGATCCTGCCTGGGGACGATGCGTTGAAAGAGGGGGCGAGTGCGGCGCTGCAGACAGAAAGGGGGAAGAGGCACCAAAAGTGGGCCAGCTTCTGTGCACGGGTCTGCTGCACCAGGGCACGCAGAGCTTTGAAGTTCACAGCACATGTTCGGTGGTATCTGGCGTGTGGAGGAAGAAAACAAAGGAAGGAGGGAGAGTGAGAGGACGCTTATGAGCACAGTGTCATTCCGAATGAGATATTTTTAGAATGTTGATCTTCAACCTGAGGCCAAATATGCTAAGTGGGGGCGAACAGACAACAAGACTGAAGCGATACGAGGGGGTAAGAAAGAGGAAGGATTTTGTCTGTCTTCTTGGTACAGTACTGTACATACATTCCCCAAGTTAAAAACGTCCATCTTATGGACAATTTGTACTCACAAATAGACTATCATAAAACCTACAGTATTATAGTACAAATTCAAGTTAAATGCAATAGCTCTCAATAACGAACACACGCGATACTTTGTGACTTGTGACAGCACTGCACAGCCTCTGCAGTTCTTCGGCTCGAGGTACAGCACGGTACCGTATGTAGTCACTTTTATTTTATTATCCCTGTATTGTTGGTATTGTCTATTCTTCCCGTATTGTTATTTTCTCTGACACACCTACAAATTCGATTTAAGGACAAACTCCGATAAAACAAATCTTTTTCATAACCGGTGGACGACCTGTAATTTACAAAATCCAACGGGAAAAGAGGAATAACTCAACTGGCAACAGAAAATGACCAGTGCAGATATTTTCATTGTTGTTCAGCACATTTCGTCTTCAGCGATTCTCTTCTACTAGGCATTGGATTCAAGCTAGGCCAAGTACGTGAGGGCAGATGGTGGACAGCTGTTTGATTAATGTACCATGTCATTCTCAGACTGAGACACTAATTTGGGACATTTCCTGCACTTTGAGTATAACAAGGCTAACTCAAAGACCTAATGAATATCATGAGCAAGATCCCGCCCCCAAGCACTGCTCCCCAGGTGCTGAATTCACTGCCCCCAGCTATGTCACAACATCACATATGGGTTAAACACAGAGGACACAATTTGTTGTTGCGTGCTGTGGTGTGTTAGTAGTGACTACTGATCAGTTCATTCTTTATATGGGTTCACCTTCTTCTGAATATCAGACTGAAGCTACAATCAGACAACCAGCCTTTTGAGGATGCTGGTACAGCTTCACTACCTTGAATGAACTCATTTACATTTCAAGGTTTCACAGCACTGTGATGCATTTTTCTATCTTTAGAGATTTTCTCTTTGGTGATCTGGTATCCTAAGCTAGTGCTTATATTAGGCTGGGCCAGAGTGCTATTTTGATATACTGATATTACAGAAGAAGGAGGAAGCAGAAATATAAGAGAAATGGCTGGACTGAATGTTCCACACACTGACATGAAGACAGAGGGTAACATGACAAGCCTGTTGCTCAGCACATGGAAAGTGAAATGGTATGAGTAATTGTATTCCTGAAATGAGGAATACGTGTCATTTTGAGAATGGTCTATTGCCACCACAGATGCCTTATTGTCAAGATGATAACTCATGAACTATTTGACAGATCTTTTTCAAACTTCAAAGAGGCATTTTATGGGTGATGCCCTAGAAGTGACAAAATTTTGAAACAGATTGGCTGAAACTGACCCAGACAAAAGCAGTGCCACCTAATTATACCAAAGAGAAGGGCGGCCTCTGGCACTTCATCTCATCAGCATGAAATCTTCCCAACCCTTGCAAGCGCATTGTATGGGGGAAGACATGTACTTCTTAAAATTCAGAGACATCCTGCACCAAAACTGAAACAATAGTGCTTAACAATGCCGTAGGTACCGAGGTGCTAAGAGGCTAAACCTTGCAAACTCGATTCGCTATCACCACCCTCTTTACTCTGATCTCTGATTACTGCTTCACGAAAACAGTATGTCGATGGAAATCTAAACCAGCAAATCTTCCAGGCGACAGATCCCAGATCACCCCAAAGTTGGAACTGCAGTGACAGGGGGCAGCAGGGGGGCGAAAACAGAGGCTGCAAACTTCACCAATCAGATATTAGGTCTTGTTTAGAGCCCACCCACTGAGTTTTATAGGTGACTTTGACAGATAATTGTAATGGTTGCTGGTCTCATTTAAATTGTGATTTAAATAATTAAAATAACAATTTTAAATATTTAAAAAATCAATCAAACTATATATCTAAATATGAATATATAATATTTGTTAATTGAATATTGTCACACCTTCCATGGTTTTTAACAGCGATAGTGCATTTTGATAAGGAAATGTATGCTTTCAAAATGAATTACAAATGGTTTTTAAATGACTGTAATGCATTATGATAAAGAAACAAATGCTTTCTAATCAGCAAAGCAAGTTTTTTAATGGTGATAACACGTTCTGACAGGAAATTTACTATCCTAATCAGACCCTACATGGAAAACATGTATTATATAGAGATTATTCTTTAAAAAGAGTTGCCAGTCTAAAGTGTGGAAATGCACTATAAATAAACCAAGATTTTATTGAAAAAACAACACAATTTAAAATGGTTAATTTATTTCTGAATAAGCTACCTATAAAAGTGTTCAGTGGATTTAAATTGACAGAATCACTGCACCAACATGCCAACAGCAGTACATTATCGTCATGCCCTACTTGTGAGAATGCCTTAGTGATTGCACATGTGCTCCCTGTTAATACCTGGATCGCCTTTACACTCAGTGCCAGGTATTGTTCTCACTCAAATGCGATATACTGAGTGTTCTGAGTGTATCTTTACCTGGCCCTATTCTACCCTACCTGCCTGGTTACTGTTCTGTCTGCCTGGTTCCTGCCCTGCCTGCCTGGTTCCTGTTCTTTCCTGCTCCTGCTCATTTCAGACCTTCCCTGTGTGCCTGCATGGTTCCTGTTCTGCCTGCTTGGTTCCTGGCCTGCCTGTCTGGTTCCTGTCTTTTTTTGCTCCTGCTCATTTCTGACTTTCCCTGTGTGCCTGTCTGGTTCCTGTTCTGCCTACCTGGTTCCTGTCCTTTCCTGCTCCTGCTCATTTCAGACCTTCCCTGTGTGCCTGCCTGGTTCCTGTTCTGCCTGCCTGGTTATTGTCCTTTCCTGCTCCTGCTCATTTCAGACCTTCCCTGTGTTCCTGCATCTTGTCTCTGGCCTTCCGTGTGGGATTGACATCCCATGTTCTGCATTTGTATCCCTTGCCTTCTGTTCAAAACAATTATGCTATTGTTCAGACATCATTACTCATCCATAAAGCAAACAAGGAAGAAATTCAGTTAATTCAGGAAAAAAAACACACACATTCACCAAAAGCACTTCAAATCCCTCTTTGAATGTTTATGTACTTTTTTGGAGCCTTTTTGTACATGTAAAAAATTTACAATAATTATTTTGTAAATAATGCTTCTATCATTATTTGATGTGACTGAGTGATATTTTCCTCAGCCTTGTCTTTTGTGTTACCTTGAGCTTATTGCTTGTATTCCCCAACCGGACTGTGTCAATGTGTCTCAGTCCACAATTGGTGCGTTCTCTGTTATTGCGATTTTGCAAGATCATTCTTGGAAGGAAAGTTTGCAAAACTGGTCTTCCTAAGACCACATGTATAGTCTTTGTGTTCTTAGTACTGAGATTCACCCCTTGGCTCTGAATCCTTGTCTACTACGAGACCGGTTTGCCTGCAATCTGTTGTTCCAACATCCCCTGCGGCTTCAATGACTTCCTCCAAGAGTTTGTAATACTGCTCCCCCTTAAAGGAGAAATCCTAGCTTGCTTCGGGTTTTGTCTTGGGTACTGGTTGCAACTACTGGTGATGGCTATTTTTAGTGCAGTCGTTCATTAAGATGACTGATAAATGCTTGCTCCATCATCAACAAATAGTTCATTTTTAAATAAATAGTTCTACTGCAAAGGCATGGGTTTTATGATTATAACTGAGACTTGACAGAAGTAACGCAACTTTCGGAACTGTGTCTGGAGGACTTGCTCTTTTTTGAGCTAACTTTGGCTTTCTGGCCATGTGGTTGGATTAGCGGTTATTTTAAAAAAATCTTCTTTAAGTCAAATAGTTAGTACTGCACTGTATAAACTTAGAAAGCTGGTCTCCATACTCCTGTATATGGTATTTTTATTTGTCGACTGCCTGGTGTCGTTGGATGTTTTCTTTTGGATTTTCAAGATTTTTTTTTTTGAGGCAGGAAATTCCTTAAAAAGATTCCTAGCCTCCTCCTTCATTCTTATGACTCTTTGTTGGCTTATGCCATCGCAGTAAAGTGTTCCATCTATGAGATAAATTCAGATAGTTACTTAACATATTAATATCATGGTCATAATCATCATCATAATTAAGCTGTTATATTTATCCTTTTTACATTAAATATTGACCCTGAATGCAGTTTTCTGAGTTATTCCTCTGCTCTTTATCCATTTCTGCTGGGTATGAAGCCTTAAAAAGATCACTGAATTTGAATTTCCTCCCACTTTCTCTATGTCTGTAAAAATGAGAAATATGCAATAAACTTATAGAATTCACTTGATTAAAAGTAACATTTTAGGTTAAACATTATATGACAAATCTCCTTACTAAATTCTGTGTAACGGAGGTTGCTTCCTATCCTCCATGTTCAAGTTGCAGGAAAATTAAATAAAAGAATGCATATGACAGAAAACTAAAATATTTTTGCTAGGATTTATGAATTTATGAACTAGTTCACATTCCAGAAACACAAGTTACTATGCTATTTGCAGGTACTTATAACCCTAACTACACATAATAATGGGAAAGCATAACTAAATGTAACAAAAGGAAAGCCACAGTAACAATAAAAATGTGCAATTGCTTACTTTCCATCGAATATTCTGTGCAATTGCGTATCTTCTGCGGACAGTATACAGTATTTTGACTGTATTTTAAAAAGCTACCAACTATTCAGGTACCGTATTTTGAAATCCCTAACGAGACTGAAAGGAAACACCGTGGTATGCTGTTTTACTCTCTTACCCGTTGTCTGACATTTTAGCATACCTATCAGGAGAGCATACCCTCGGTAACAGCGCATGCTTCAAACAGAATTACATGATGTTCCCCGCTAGCTCATCATGGTAATACCCAAGTGTCCCACTTTCAACACACATCCAAAAGATGGCATTTGCAGAGATACTCTGAACTGCATGTCCATCCCCCGGCTTGCTGCCTTCCATTCCATGCCAGCGTCTCTCTACCTGAATGCCCTTTGACAAGCCCTCAGCCTGGGGGAAGATCACTGCCCTGCGTGCTGCTCTCTTCTCCTGGACGACTGGAGGGGTCTTGGCCATGTGGGTAAATGGGCAGCTATCAAAGGCAGGCCAAGTGGGTACAGACAGAGCAATATTACACCAATCCGGTTCAGTCATAGCATAAAAAGCTCCATTCAGATGTGTAACTACAGTTAAAGTGACCACAGCGATTTTAATAGTATCTGTGTTTTACAATGTAGCTGATTCTTCAAGACCTAATAAAGAGCCAGTGTGGCTTAGTACTAAACACACTTATTCAAAATCCAAGTTCAGGTTTATTTACCTACAAGAGTGTGTTTTTTTGTGTGTGCCTGTGTGTGCCTGTGTATGTATGCAAACTTAGCCATAATAGAGAAAAGTGAACTATTGTATATAGTGTTTCCAGAAGACCAGAGTATTATGTCTGCGATGCTTTACATCAATGTTTCTGGTCATCGCAGATCCCCCGCCAGTCCGTGTTTTTGCTCCCTCTGAGCTCCCTACTAAAACGTCCACATTTGTGCTCCTTCCCAGCTCCTGGTAGATGTGGATTGTCTGTGGGTCCTCGAGGGCTGCATTGGGAAACACTGTCCTAGAGAGATAAACAGTGTTTTTGGTGCAGCTTGTGCATCAGAGGTACTTGTGAGTCATTTGAACATGCTGGACGTATATTGTTTGTGATTTCATTATTAAAGAAGTCAATAAAATGATCATTACTAATGCTACTTGGTAGCAGAAGTTCAGCCTTATTTGTTAGATAAGCTATTGTCTTGAAAAGGTAGCGAGGGTCAATAAGGTTAGAGTAATAGGCTGTAGGTGCTCTGTAGAGGACTTGCTTATACTGTTGCAGGCTGTTGGACGATGCCAACTTGAACACCTTTAACCCCACGGCACTGCTGTTTGTAAAAACGTGTGATCATTAAACCATGGTTTAGTGCCTACTGATTTATACCGCTTTATTTTTCAAAGGCCATTTCATCCAAAATCTGAATAATCACTGCATTAGAGTAATGTGTGACTTTGTTGACATTTCTCCTAGAGATGAAGTTCACATTACTTACTGCATCAATAAATTACAGGGAAGTTCTATCATTTAGGTGACCTGTCATAATAGTCTAATCTACCATAGTCAAATAAGGTGGCTGAATCACAAAGGTGATTAGAAAATGACCAGAGAATAACAATAGATAGACGGTACATTTTGAACATAAATTCCCTGAGTAATAATCAAGTCTAGCGTATGATTGTGAACACATGTCAGTCCCATTACATGCTGGCAACATCCAACAGAGTCCAGGAGGGACAGGAAACTTTGGTTGAAAGCATAAGTCTCTGTGTCCACATATATATTGAAATCTCCAAGTATTATACTATTGTGCAAGTTAATAAATGAGTCAGTGAGAATTTCCCCAAATTCAGTTGGGAACCATGTGTATGGTCCCAGTGGTCTGAATACTGTGAGACTGCACATGGGCGGGTCAGACGCCATTTGAAGTAGCATTGCTCCAAACGCTGTAAAATCTTTTATGACTTTTTGGTTCTGTTTTTAACAGTGATTTAAAAATAGCTGCCAGGCCTCCTCCATGGCCAGGGTCGGTTTCTTGTTCCAACAAGAGGAATGGTGTCTGTGGGTCTGAGCCAGGTTTCTGTTAATAAGCACAGATCTGCACCTGTAGATCATTGTCCATATGCTTCGTACAGCATGAAAAGTGTGTTTTCACTAGTAGTAGTGTGTTTGTGTAGTCTATGCACAGCTCAGTTGAATTATTCTTATATATATATATATATATATATATATATTTTGTTTTATATATACATCTCTCATTTGATGTATTTTTTTAATTATTTAATTATATTAATTTTTTTTTTTTTTTTTTTTTTTTTTTTTTTTTTTGATATACTCTACCTCATAACACTATGTTATGACATTTATAGTTAATGAGTTCAGAATTTTAGATGGAATCATGCAGTTCCAAAACAGCACAGCAGGAAAATGTTCACTTTATTCTAAAGTTAATTATAGTTAAGGATTTTTCTGACATGCCAACATTATTGTTATAGATGTGACCAAAAGTATTTTTACCTTTTAAAAATCACAAGCTTTTAATGATCTTATTTCCACCTTCATAATGGCCCAAAACAAACACGCGGGAGCACACAGCAACGGCTGAAAAGAAAATATTAGACTTTTCTGAACTATTACCAATACTTTGGTCTGTATCTATCCACTCATGAAAACTCATTTGCATCTTCATCAACGAAGCTCTGACCAAACTTGCCTCAATTATCTTGATGACCTGTAAGTCACTCAGATCTTTTACTAGCTAGAATATTAGGTTACTTACCAGTACTGTTAAAATTCTTGTCTTTTAGTACTCTTGTCTGTTTTTTCTATTGCTTGACTAAAATACAATATAGTTAATTTGCTTATGTGGTTACATAAGCTCTCCCAGGACCTGGAAGGATTCAATATTCAAAAGATTAAATGGGATTCAACTGATTTATTGTGATTTATACTGGTACAAATATTGAGTAGAATAAGATGCATACTTGCATGCTTTCTGCATACTGGGTAATTTGATACAGGGTAACAAGGCGCAGGATAAACACTTGGTAAAAGTACTATACCGCAGTCAGGTAAGGTCACATTTTATGGCTGCTGAGATGCCTGTTTTTAACCCAAACATCTTTTTAAGAGGTACCATCAAAACTATATTAGTACTGAATAATTATCTGAAGGACAAGGACTTTTAAATCATTTAGGTCCACACTGAGAGCTATGATTATCACAAGCACTTTTTTTTGGTCGTTTTTGTCTGAGGACAGTCTTAAGATGGGTTTCTGCTACAACGGTGTGGTGACGTTCTGTTGTGGTTATTATGTAACATTCACTTAGCAGATGTTTTGTCCCAAGTAACAAGCAAATGAGAGAAAAGGTCAGTCAGCTCCTGGAGCAGTTGGGGTCAAGGGCCTTGCTCAAGGGCCCAGTGACAAAATCATTTTGCCGCTCTTGGTCTTCATGGTACTTGTATGATTTAAAAGGCCCCAAGTGAAAAAGAAAATAGCTCAGTACAGCAGTGGTGTGCAGAAAGGCACAACGAACCTGGTGTGTAGGAGCTCGCAATAAAGTACTGAAGATACAGTGCTGAAGGTTCTATTCCATTTTGTAATGCTTCTTTCCTTTCTCCTCTTTTGTTGTGGCTCTTCATACCTTTCCTCACGGCTCACCATTCCCACCGTCTTACTCTCTCTTCCTTGGACACACCCCTGCCAGCCGTGTGTCTGGTCCTGGGCTGTATGATTTTTCCGGATGGCTGGGATGCAGAGGTGGTCCGCGACATGTGTGGAGAGGAGACGGGAAAGTACACCCTGGGACGATGCTCCGTGCGCTGGGCCTACATCCTGGCCATCATTGGCATCTTGGACGCCCTCATCCTCTCCTTCCTGGCCTTTGTGCTGGGCAACAGGCAGAACGACTTGCTCCTAGATGAAGTCAGGACTGACAACAAAGGTGAGACACCAGTTACAATATCTCATCAGCATCCAAATGCAAGAAGCAGTTGATGCCAACTTCCCAAAATCTCATTTGTATGATCCAGTCTTCAGAACTTGTCACCATGCTGAGCTATTTTTGGAATCTATGCAAATTATTATAGTTGCCGGCATAGTATGGGTCATGTGCCAGTGGTATCCAGTGAAATGGACCAGGTGGGATGCAAAAGGCAATTGAGAACTTCAAAGGTGGCATTGGGTGTTGAGACATCAAGGTTCTTTCCTTGCTGGCATGTTCAGTTCTGGAAAAGATGCAAAAGAACCAGAAGGTATGAAACATCTAAGGTAACAAAATCGATGAATTTCCAGTTAGATTCACCAGAGCAAGATGAAGAAAATTCTGTACTTTCTGTACCTCTAAGAATATTTAAAATCATCACATTTCTGCAGCCAGTTGATTAACTAAAAAGTTCATGGCCACTTTTGGAGCTCAAGGCAGGAGTTTCCTTGGCTACAGATCTGGTGCCAGTTTTAGTTTTATCGTATGGCTGTATTATATAATTTCATTCTAGCTAGCGACTAATGTTAGACACCCAACAAAGTATCTAACCAGTATATTTATATATTTGCAAGTACTGTAATACTATATGTGCCATGGGCCCTTCTTAAGTCCATTTATTGATTAATTTATTTTGAGGAGCCACCTAGTTTTTTAGTGCTTAAGTGCTTTATACAGTATATTCAATATTATACATGAAGGGTCTTTGTATTACATTAATTTTTGGTCATTTTTTTAACTCTTTCTAGAAAATCAAATGGAAGGTAAATTACCATGCATGTGCAATGTTTGTAAATTACAGTACGAAGTTATGCAGGGGGGCACAATTCTAAAATACTCACTGCTTTTTACAAAAGCTACTGTTGTATGTTAATAGGTTCTTGGAGAAGTACTTTTACTTTACCGAGATCTATTTTATTGGCAGTAACTGGCCTTTAAATGGAGCAGGTTTTCAGAAGATGCAGCTTACATAATGAATGACCGGGAGTATTCTGCTAGCATGCTTAGCCGTGATGTCACACCCTGAGAGCTGCATGCATTCCTGCAGCATTATAATACGTGGTGGGTGGGTTTCTGCCGATTGATTTGCACATCAGCAGGCGTGATCCGCACAAGCATTTGTCTGGAAAGACATCCAGGTATGAATTACTCTGTAAAGGTGCATTCTCAACTATTTTCAACAGGTGTGACCTCAAGAGGTCTTGCATTCAACCAGGCTGAAGCAGTGTCTGATATTTCTATTTATTTTTATATAGTGCCTTTCACAACAGAGTCGCCCCAATGTGCCTCGCATGAGTGTGTCATGATACAGCACAACATCATTAAGAGACAACAATGAAAAGGCAGGGAAGAGGCAATTAAGACAATTAAATGAAAGAAATCCAG
The DNA here is from genome assembly GCA_015164015.2 of Brevimyrus niger. Taxonomy (NCBI): domain Eukaryota; kingdom Metazoa; phylum Chordata; class Actinopteri; order Osteoglossiformes; family Mormyridae; genus Brevimyrus; species Brevimyrus niger. The sequence continues at coordinate 27,451,195 of JAABNY020000108.1, read as the reverse complement.
GGAGTACAGGAACCAAAAACTCCCAAGAATGTGGGAAAAAAAACTCTGGGGGTCAAAGGTCAACTGGCTGCCCAACTGCAACCCCCACCCCCCTGGCATGCTAACATTATAGAAAATGGAAAACAGTGGGCTTTCTTGCTAAACGCAAAGTGTAGACTTTGACCTCAAATATATAGACTGAAATTGTTGTAATTATGTTTTTGCAGATTTGCAATTTCTGGTGTAAGTTTTACACCTCATTGGCTTGGCGGTCCTTGGCGTTTGCACAGACATTGTTGTGGCTAAACCCTGACTGTGTGCAACCTGATTCATATGTATGACTTAGCATGTAGGCTCTTGTGTGGCTGTACTGGCTAAGTCATGGTGAATTATTTACCTGTTTTTTTGGGCAGCCCCTCAGCATAACACTTTCACAGCTAAATTGGGATTTTGCTGAGTGCCCTGCATTATTCTAGCGTACCCTTCTTTCCGCAGTTTTTTTTATGCAGTTTCTTGCTTTGAGGACAGAAAAACTTCAGAATACAGTAACTAGATGAATTTTTAAAACTGTAATTTAATCATGAGATAATTGCACAGTAACCTTTATTTTTGTGCCGGAAAGTGAAGGCATTTAACATCAATAAATACAACAACATGAAGCACTGCAACTAAATGTTTTATTACTTATGGTATTTTCATTATGTCTGAAAATACATTTACAGCAAAGAAAATTTGTTTTGAAGAAATATGCAAATGTTAAGGAATGCATTCTGTCTTAATTGAAAAGGTAGATTATTACATATTTTCTGTATAAATGTCCCAAGAGCTAATAATAAATAAGAATGCCTGCAAGAAGCGATAAAGACAAGGGACATAAAGAAATAATTAGTCAAACTGGCAAAAAAGTGCTCTGAAGCAAGAAGATGCTGGACTTACTTATGTAATTCTTGTGACCATAACCTTAATTTAAGAGATTAACCTGGGTCTGAAGTGAGTGAGTGGTATTACCTCACTAATCTAGACAGTAATTTCATGATACAAAGGAGCAAGCAGCATTGGAACAAAACAGGGGTGTGTAAGCACTTTGATCAGATAGGCTATTAGCAAGTGATCAATATAAGTACATTTTAATAGCAATGTAGTGTATTCTGTATCGTATGTGATGAGCATTCTATAACCAACAGGCCATATGACAAACCTCTATGAACCTACAGACACAAAATTATTGGTTCCCTACCACAATTACAGTTTTTCTTTCCATTGCATCTATACATGTTAATGAGCTCTGTGGGTTTCTCTCCCTACTTATTCTGAATGGATACTTTAATAACAATGTCATCCACAGTTGACTGAAACAAAAATAAATAAAAACACACTCCATCAATAATTTTTCTGTTAATTACGACTCATTATACTTCCTCAGTCATATGGTATGCATTCTGTTAAATATATGTAGCACTGAGAAATGGTTCAAATGTTCAGGACATTACTTCACAACCTTTCTTGTTTGGAATAACAAACCTAACAAATCTTAGTCATAAAACCATTAAGCCAAATGGATAGTTTCATGATTGGCAATGCAATACTTGGACCATAATATTGAATGTCTTTGATTTTTTTTTTGCTATAATTACAATAATGATACCTCATGTTATCTGTTCAAGCTCACTAAATGAAGAACGCAATCATCATCTATTCATACGGAAAGGGAAACGCAGCAATATAGAGCTGGCCAAACGCGTATGGTCAGATACGAAGTGTTCTGCTAATAGGTGACCCAGGGCTGTTTTTAGCTGACATTTGTGTGCTGTGTCATGCCGTATGGACACAAGCGTAGCCTGATTTCCCTCTCACGTAGTGAAAATGCCTGCCCCATCTTATTTTATTAAATCTTGTCTCAGGACTTTGGTTGCCACTATCGACCCATATAATATGGGACGCAACATGTTCCAGTATGGAGACAAAGACAGGTTGATTTTCATCAATATAATACAGAAATGTGTCGACACAGGATAGTTCATGTCTCGAAAGTAAAAAGTCAAACCAAGAATTTTTTTTCTACCAATCAGTTGCGTATAAGGAGTCACACTTACAAACTACTGAACTGGTTGGTTGATACAACATTTTGGTCTAGATTTTTGCTTTCTGAACCTGAACTATCCACCTTTTTGCATTATGAAATTAAAAATAAGAGTAAAAGCCTGCCATTAAGCACCAATAGGCTTGCCTATTTTCATCGTCATTTTTGCCACCACAGAAGACATCTGAAGACATTTTCAAAACCATTTCTATTAGACAGCTTTTTTAATTGTTAAATTGTTGCTTAATGGAAAGGCAGTCTTTTTGCATACAGTCTTTGCTTGTGTTTCTCTAGGTAGCCATTGCTTAATATAGGTTTACAGCATTTCACCCTGCAAAGAAAGATGCTGGTGCAAGTACAGCTCAGGAAGAGGATTTAAATATTATCAAGAAGGGCCCTTCACTACAAGGAGTCAAGAAATAGAAATGTTAAAAATTAGTGGAAAAAGGAGTCTTTCTAAAACATACTTAAGAAATTAGACAACTATGAATAAACACAATTTAATTTATTCAAAATTCATAGATTAAATGTCAGCTAGTACAAGGGTCCTTTGCACTGATACACTTAATTTTCATGACTCATAATGTTACCCCAATATTAAATTATGAAAATGCTACTTGTTTATCTCTTTGATACATATCAGTGTTTTGATTGTATGTTTTACGTTTGACCGGTATAATTTTATTACTACACCACAACGACCATCTGTCGCATTGGGAGAAACTAAATACTCGCGGGCAGTCGTCAGGAGAAAAAAGAGGCTTTATTATCAAACAAGAGTAGGGAAACAAACAGGGCCACACGACCCAGTGCCTCCGGCACCCTGCCCACCTACTCTGCAGCCACCACCAGCTCAGCACCCTACTCTGCGGTTACCACCCGGCTGGATGGGATTGAACTGCCCTGGCTCTGGGATGCAGAACCGCCCAGACTCAACCTGAGGCAAAGCGGGATCTGTCCACACCGCGGGAATAAAGGGCCTTGAAGGAGAGACGGCAGAGTTGGGGGACCTCAAGGAGACAGCAGGGCTGGGGGGTGCAGAGGTGACAGCGGGGCTGGGGGGTGTAGAGGAGACAGCAGGGTGGGAGGTGCAGAGGTGACGGCAGGGCTGGGGGGTGCAGAGGAGACAGCAGGGCTGTGGGGTGCAGAGGTGACAGCAGGGCTGGGGGGTGCCGAGTTTGTGAATTCTGACCAAAGACTTGTAGATTTATCTTGGGTCTGTGGGTCGCTGGACCCTGGTTCAAGAACCCTGAGGCACATCGTTGAACTTGGTATTCTAGCACTGCTGGTGCGGTGAAGGAAATTAGTCTCATCCTCCTGGGCAGATACTGGTGGTACCTACAAAACTGCATGTTCTACAAAAGTGTTGAGTTTCTGACCAAAAACTTTTTGTTGTTGATGATTTTGCTTTGGTCTATTAGGCTACCACCTTCTAGGAGAATGAAACCTTTCAAAAACCCGAAGGTTGCTGAGGATTATGCTGGAATTGCCAGTGTTTACAGAAGGTGCTTTATCTCACCGGGGACCCTAGACATTATTATGAGGGGGCGCAGCACATGGTTTGATGAAAACTCTGGTCTGTACCAAGAACTGAGAAGTATGACTGCGAGGGCTCTGAGAGCAGAAAAGGAGACGTTTGATAGAGGAATCTTCGGCCAAGTGACACCATCTATAGTCTAGTGACTCATGTCCTGCTTATAGAGGAATGAAAGCATTATGCATTAAGCATTATCCAAATCTGTTCTTTGGAGAGTCACATTCAGGGCAGATGATGGAACAGTGATAAAGGATGACTCTGCATTTGTGACCTACTGGATTGTTAAAGCTGATCCCCTGGCTGTGACACTGGACATCTTCGAGTCCAAGTTCTTGAGGTTGATCCTCCTTAGCTGTGAACCACCTAATCGCACTGAGATTGTATGGCTGGTGAACCAGCTCGGGGTAGGGAAGACTACAGGGAGCTGTGGTATCTCAGGTGAACTTGGTGGTAACACTGTCTTCCTGGTGTTGCAAGCAATCTTTGCTTCTATTCTAGAGACAAGCATCACCCCAACTTACCAGAAAACAGGACTAGCTGTCCTCATCTGAAAAGGGAAGGGTGATAGCTTGGATTGCGCCAACTACAGAGGGATAACACTGCCTTTAGTGACAGGTAAAGTCCATGCTAGAGTCGCAGGATCCACAATCACTTGCTCACATATCAATGACCAGAGCAATCTGGTTTATCAGCTGAGAAGGCTGTCCTGAACCACATCCTGGCACTGAAGGTTCTCATCGAAAGCAAACACAAATATCAAAAGGGCTTCTTAGGATTTTTATAAAGTGTTTGATTCGAGTTGCCCTGTAGGACATCCTGAGACATCTTGCTCCTACTCTGTTCAATGTGTGCATTGACAGGGCTTTGGGGTCCAGTGGCTATGGATCAAGAGACTTAGCGAGAAGTGTCTGGGTTTACAAGTGTCCTGGGTGAAAAAAAAAGAACCTCTTGGGCTCAGCTGTCAGTAGTGTGTCTGTCTGCTGAGAGAATGTTGGCCTCTGCAGAGAGAATGTCAAGTGATGACATTCAGGTCTCTGGTGACTCTTCCTATGTAGTCTATAGACTTTGGAAGAGCTTGGAAGGTCATGAGGTCACTGAAGAGGAGTGTGCGGCACTTCTGATATCTTTGCGAGAAGCAAAGGTCCAGGTCCTAGTGCTCTCTGTCTTGCTGTTTGGATGTGAGACATAGATGACCCGGGATGAAGACTGGATTACTTTGGTACTGTGTTTCTTCAGGGAATCCTTGGGTACCACAAATTTGACTTTGTGTCGACTGAGCTCTTGCCCAGGGAGTCCCGAATCAGGCACATTTCCCGCATTGTGAGGGAGTGTCAGTTATGGCACTACGGCCATGTGGCGCGTTTCCCTGAGGGTGATCCGGCTCACAAGATCCTCACTGCTGAGGACCTCAGCGGCTGGACCAGGCCAAAGGGACGCCCACGTGGCTATGGCAGATAGATGGCCATGGAGGGTGGGAGGGTGGGACGGGATCATTTGTCGGCCTGAGGAGATCTTGAGGAGTTGGCATCTGGAGTGGCATGCATTTGTTTTAATAAGGCATTACTCAAAGTATTTGATTTCATTCTGTATTCTGTTCATGTAGTTATTACTGACACAATTAGAAGTTAGATCTAACTAACATGCAGAATATCACAGTAAGATATGTAGGAAGATGCTATACATAAATATACAAAATATAATTTTTTATGCTCGGAAGCAAGAGTGCCTGTTGTCAGCAATACAGAAGTTAATTGTTTCTTAAGTAAACTATTTTATTTTTTGTCAGTTTTTTTCTACACTTTCTACATATTGTTGTTGCAAAGTTTACACAAAAGGAATGTTCCTACACTTCAAGCAGTACTAATATTTTAAACATAATCACAGTCCTGCATAAAAATAATGCCACACTAAGTGTGATGTTTTTATTCATAGCCATAATGCAGCGACAAATTTAGTGTCCTTTGTTATTTATTTGCTACATTTGGCTATTTTTGTAACCCTTGGCTATGCAACTGCATAAAGGGCCTTATCTTGCCAATAGCTCTATCATGATATTCACAGAGTACTAAGCTGGTTGGCTGAAACAAAATCTTGGTCTGGATTTGTACTTTCTGGACCTGAACTGTGCACTTATGTATTTATGATGTCATGAGATGACACAACCAACTAAAAATCCTTTTGGTTTAGTGATTTAGTCAGTTTAACTGTCGAAATACTTTTGCAATTGTGAAGATTTTTACACTTCTGCCATACATATGACTGTACAGACATGTTAGAAGGTTCAGTGTACCTATGTCATCACATATTTAGAATATTCTTACATTCTTTATTCGGAAGCTGTTGTATGCTACCAGCTCATTCATCTGTGGTACATCCTGCAGTCATTGGAGTCCCTGTGTCAGCAGTGCTTTCATGCTTAGTTTTATTCTTCTCTTTGCTTTCTTAGATTGAAATCCAGGACAACAAAGACCCAAGTTTGGGAGGTCCCTAAATCCACTGAGCAGACCCCTCCTCTCTCAAACACGGCTCCTCTCCTCCTTCGGCCTCTCCCTCCACTCATCAGGCTCCGCCCCAGTCTCATCTTGGAGGCTTACAAACAGCCATTTGTAATATAGAACTTGGAGTAAGTATTTTAAAATAAGGCAAGAACAGTTCGCCTAATTGTGTCTGCTTGGAGAAAACCAGAAAAGCGACATACAGCAGCAGCTTTCTCTGATTACGACGAAAGTGGTGGTGACAGCGGTGATTGCAATGACAGCTCTGAAACACGTTACACTTTCCTGCAGCCGTGACGTTCTGTGGTATGTATTTCTGTATGTTTTTGATTTCCTTTGGAGATACAGTTATTTCCAATATTCAAAAATAAGAAGAGAAGAGGGATCCTATGAGGTAAACATCACTGACACGTCACGGACGCCGGGGTGCTACCTAAGAGACTTTCAGCAACCACCTCATTTTCTACAACAGAAGGTGGAGTTTTGGACACTTTTAAAATGAGAGACATTTGCCAATAGAAATTTCACTATTTAAAACATGTATAAAGTTGTAATAATGTCCTTACAAGAAACAGGGTAAAATCACATCCGTCTCTGCATCTCATTCGGGTCATTCGATCAGACCAATGGACCAGAATTTACAAGGCTGAGTTATCTAAGGTAGTCAAACATTCTTTTTCATACAAAAAAAAATCACGCATACAACCACCCAGAGTATTGTCATCATTAGATCTGTTGGCTCCTAGACCAGCTCTGAATGAAGGGTGTCTTTTCAAAGAAAACCACAGTGAAGACTATATCCTCTTTTCCTCAGCCCGATGAAATGTCCCCAGCAATTTGATAAGTCATTGGATACGCTCCCAGAATCCTTTGCTCTCATCTGACTAATGTCAGCCATCTTGGTTCAGTTTCTCTTTGCCAGGGTATAGGTCTCAGGGGAAGCGGCCTGACAACAGCAAAAGGCCGTTCCTCATACATTTTTACTGGCTTAATCTGGCTTGTACATGTGATTGGTGAAGCCCTGCATGCTGCGAACAACTCAGGCCCTGAAGTTCTGACCACCCTCAGCCTTGAACACGTGACAAGAGCAATGGATGCCCCGACCTGCTCTCTCAGCCAATCGGTGGGAGACATGGAGGGCAGGCAGCCGCGCCACTTGGATCGGCGCTATGGCAGCGCACCTCTCCTTTGTAAACTTCCTGTTTCCAGACTGACTGTGCGGTTTTGATAGGAAGCAACAGGTTGCTTCGTGATGGAATGTAGGGTGTCTAGAGGGGGATGTGTGTTTGCAGTCAACTCAGTATTAACACCAAGTGTGGTATGTTGACAACCAAAAACTGGGGATAGAAGCCAGTGAAATGCATTTTGATAACTTCTGACAGTTTTGTATTGGTCTGGATTAGTAGTTATGCAAAATAATTAGCAAATGATTAGAACGATGTAATAATAATAGCGTTTTATGAATAAATAGATGCAAATTGTAAGAAGAAAATTTGTTGCCAGTATTAGTATATAGTTTCCAAAATTTTGGCGATAATATATTTTGAAATTTAGAACAGTTCAGATCAACAAAATTGTGAGAATTGAATACTGCTGTATATGCTATACTAGAATTTTTTGGATTTTTACATTCATCTTAATAACCACACCTCTACAACAGGCTGGTTTCAAATTTGTTAATCATGGCAAAAATCTCAGGAAGCCATACTGTACACAACGGGACATACATTTTGGTGATGGTGAGCAATAACAGTGAACGATAATGCTTCATTCGGCGTGCTTCACCTTAACAGGATGTTGAGTCTGCACACATTATCGCCACAGCCAGCATAATTATCTGAGTGCTTTTCACCCAGATTCTTTCTTTTGCTCACTCTTGCAGATACCTGCTATGAACATGGCGGGGCAGACACTGCTATGAAAATTCGTAAACAAATTCACATTGTAAAAGCATCATTTTTTTCTGATCTATCAGACTGCAATATCCCGAAATCTGTATCTCAGAAGTGAGTTTCTGCTTTGTTCCATCCATCATCCCAGTAAGTAGCCTGGTTAATTACTGATGTGGGATCCAGAGAGACATCAAAATATGGCACTAGCTAGATCTCATCTGCGGCATCTAAGATGTGCAAGAAAATGGGTCAGATAAATAGATTGCTAGGAGAGAGTGATTTCAAAAGTAGCATGTGATTGTTCTTCTGAAACGATCACTTGAGGAATAAATCATCTGTTAATGTTTATTTACGAAAGACGCATTCGTCAGATGGGTTTGTGATGGATGAAATGCAGACAGCCACCTGCTTGTGTGGGCTGGTATTTTTGTGCAATGCAAGGTACTTGAATTACTTTGGAAAACATTCAGCTGTTTTAAATGTCTGTGTCACATGTAAATTATATAAGTCCACCTTTGGATATGGTTGTTATCTAAGCTGAAAAACAACATATTCACTATTTGATGTCTAAAAGAGGTGATCACACATCAACACCAGGGAAGGTATTTTTCCATTTAGCATATATATTATATATATTTTTTTTACAAGTTAGCTTGTTCGTGTTATTTTTGAGGCCTCGACGTGATTGTCTTTATAAGCTATTGACGAAGATTTCAAGGTACCTTAAATTTGTATGAATACATGTTTGCACTGATAAACTATCACCAGCTCTGCTTGAAATGGGGGGCATCGACTCGCCACACATTACAGGAGTAACATTACCGTGGCCAAACAATAATAAAATGAAAATGAGAGAGGAAATCTTCTTATTAGTGTTTATGAGTGTTCAGTGTTCAGATATGAAGCCTACTCTGTAGTTCTGGGGCAATATGGCACAGAAATCCCACACTCCCCACCTCGATCTACACAGGATTTTCTGGGCAAGATGGAAGCTGCCTATGCAAGCAGCAGGAGCCTCATCACGGGGCCTTGTGCCTTTCTTCTGGAAACCCTTGACTTCCTGCACATGTTGTCTGAGAAAGACTTTGGCTGCGTGGTAGGAAATCTCAGAGGATCCAGAGATGGTACAGGTTTGGCCCAAGATGTATGTGCTGCGTGGCGATCACCAGACCTATAATGTGTATATAATGTGCTTGTCTCCTTGTATAAATGTTTTGTCAGGTCTCAGAGTTCCTAAGCCTACTTTAAGGGGCTGTGGTATTGATCTAAATGACCTGGTAAAAAAAAGCTTGATATTATTTCCTTCATATCATTACGAGTATTTACCTTTTAAAAATGGACACTTCTTCTGAATGAGATATTTTAGAGCAAATGGACTTTTTGCATAACAGGTGCCACCATTATAGGTTTTTGAAGTATGAAATATAAGAAGTGCCATATCTTCATCATTATGTTCTCCATAATTAGCTTGGATAGTAAGAGATCATGTAATGTTTCCTGTGTCAGAAATACAAACACCTAAACAACTGGACTATTTTTAAGCAAAAGAAACATCAAAAGGATGGTCAAGAGAAAATTAACAAAAAACAAACTGAAACCCTGTAACCTTCGAATAATAAAAAAATGTAAACACATTTAAATGTAAACACATTATATTATAATTATATATTGTATCTCAACACGCATATATGTCTGGTCACCAACTCTGAGACCCTGGAGCACATGTTTCTCTGGTGATGCATGAGTGATAATATATTTTGGAACTTACAGTAGAATTATCCGGATCAACAAAATGGCAAAAATTGAACACTGCTGCTTTGCAAGAGCACATTTCCGGCAATCTGATTGCACAAATGCATTAATTGTAACTACTCAGACATTACTGTAAATAGATAAACACAGTAGTCAATTTTCACGGGTACCATTTAGCACCATCTAGTGAGCCTGAGTGAGTAAGAAATTCTCTGGAGGAGTGTTTCCCAACCTGGTCTTTGGGGACCTACAGGCGGTCTAAGTTTTTGCTCCCCCGCAGAACTCTGTCAGACAGACCACAGTTTTGCTTCCAGCTGCAGATCCCCAAGGACTGGATTGAGAAGCACTACTCTGTAGGCTTGAGGAAAGGGTGTGTGCCAGACCCACAGGAGGGACTGCACCAGGGTAATACCTGCCTTTCTCTTGGTTGAGTTTCCCAGTACCTCCTCAGTGACTATGCAGCTCTGCGTTTGGTCTGCAGGGAGCAGGTGTCTGAGACAGACTGCTAAAGCAGACACGCGTCTGAGCTGAGTGGGTTCGTAGTTCTTTGTCACTGCTCAACACACTGTAAATTCTGATTCCCTTATCGGAAGCCAATTTTAAATGTGCCGAAGGAGTTATCAAAACTGTGCAATTGTCTTTTTTCATTTGAAGTATGTGCATTGCGTTTCCTTTTTTAACTAATTTGATTTAACTGATTATGCATTTGGCACATTTAGAGAGTGAGGTGTGATGTCATGAAAAGTGGATGTTTATGCAAGGCTGTCACCCAAGGAGGTGAGACGTAACATGAGTGTGCTCAAAGAGTACGTGTGCATACATTTCAAAGTGTATTAAAACTCCTTTGTGTTGCTTTTCATGCTGTTCCAAGGCCAAGAGCAAGTTAATTTATGTTGATATTGGTTTATACATGCGGTAACAATGTCAAAGATACCAGGGAGCTAATTTGTCACTATTGCAGTTTTAAACAATAATTGACAAAAGAGTAATTATTGATTTTAATCTTTAAATATCTTTACCATGAGGTTAAAAACTCCAAACTAGTAGCTTTTGCCTGGGTGAATAATATTGTAGCATTTTTTTGAATACCTTGTTGCATTTGTCATTCCAGGGAATATTCCATGGGATAATACAGTGTGAAGCACTAGTTTGCTAGGAGCTTCAATCCACTGAAATTTCCAGGTCAACTGCATGAATGTGTCAACCTTCCAACACTGAAATGCCATGTCTTGGGATTTTCATTCAAAAAGTCAAATAAAAAAGGTTGGACTTCAAAGGAAATATGTGTCATTCCCTTTGTGCTCTCCAGGGTATCAAGGGGCTTAACTTACAGCACTTGGCAAATCAGCACTCTGTATACTCTTCAGCTACACTTAGTACTTCAAGCAGCGGCAGTTATAACCGTTGCTGGGCCACCAAATGTCCAATTATAATACCGTCTGCATTTGCTGTGTAAATTATAACTAATGAATCATATGTCAATTGATCTCAAAGCCTTTAATAAACAATAAACAAACAAACAAATAAATAACTGAGAACAGATGTGCAAAAGGGCTAAGCTGCCTCCAAACTGGGGGCCTAAACTGTTAACTGGGGTGAAAAGAGATTGTTCATGACCTTAGAGTCCGTCACTGGTTCACTGTTTAGTCCTATTCTAAAAGAACAGGATGACGCCATACCCAGCTGGACAGATCAGTAAGATATTAAAAACATGTTACAACCCAGGGAATCATTAGGGGAAGATTGCATACGGTTCCCTAGGGCCCAATCGGTGAATGTCTAATGATTTCCTTCTGCAGTAATTGTTTTCTGTGCAATTAACAGTAAAATGTTCTGCAGAGAGGGATGTCTACAGCAGTGGAGGTTCTAGACCATTTAAACTGGGGGGGGGGGGGGGGGGGGGGGGGGGGGGCGCGGGTTGTTG
>JAABNY020000108.1:27394742-27408383 GCA_015164015.2 Brevimyrus niger | reverse complement strand
AACCAGTTGAACGTTTTTTTTGTATGTATTTGTGCACTTGATATATGCAGGCTGATCTGTGCAAAAGATTTCCCCATTGGGATCATAAGATATATTTATTTCTAATACATATGCAACTATGTTTAAAAAAATGTGACCCAGTCTATTTTTTGATGTTATTATATAGACATTTTTGTAACTTATGACCTTAAGTATCTAATGCTGTACTAAAACATGGGAAATTTTACACATACTGTACATGTATTTTTACAGAGACAACAACTGTTTCTTTTACATAATATTTTATTATGTCACCAACTCTAGGAACAGCCACTGTCACTTATCAGACAGGTTAAGTAGTTAGACACTGGATTTATTAAATCATTATTTACAATACTATTAACAAAAGCCCTTAAATCCCCCACAATGTTTCCAGCAGTATTCCTTGTTTACTTGTTTTACAGATATTTAATACCATATACCATGACAGTCAAATTAGTTGCATTTAGAAATTAGTCAATAATGTACCACTGTGCTGTTAATGATTTTACAGTTCAACATTTGTCACCATTCCTATATGAGTCAGTAGAAGCAGTACTTTGACAAGTAAGAGCAACTTTTACAACAAATAATGGTAAACTTTAAGACATTCATTTTTCTATAGGAAATGAGTAACCGTAGCAGTCAAACATTTAAGAATTTGTATGTAAATATTTCCAAATTTCTTTTAAACCGGGAGAAATCTCACATCCATAAAAAGACAAAAAGGAAATTAAGAAGCAGAAAAAACATCATGTTTTGAAAAAAGTCCCTTGTATGACATTTCAAGAACAGATTGTCTCTTGGTGTTTAGAAACAACTGATAGATTCCATCCATCCATCCATCTTCCAACTGCTTACTCAGGTCAAGGCTGGGGGGGGGGGCTGCACACTGCACATACTCATATACATAGTTCAAGGAATTTAGAGACACCAGTCAGACTAACTGTAGGACTGTGAAGTTTGAACAAGGAAAGCTAACTTGCATTTGACTGGCATATCTTCCAGGGTGCTTTCAAGCCTGACATAGGCTCTAGCCACCCTTTCACAGAAGATGGATGGATGGAAGGATGGATGTTGCATATGGTTACTGACATCTGCTGTTTTTACAAGAAACTACAGGCAGTATGCTGCCTTTTACTTAGGTGTACAGCACAGTTTATACTGCATTTAAAAAGAGGGTTATTCACAATGACTGATTAAAAATATCCCTTAAATAAAATTAACCATTATGTCAGAAAGAATGTGCTAAAATAATTTTGAGGATGCAAGTTATAGCCAAAATGACATGTATGTACCTACTGATAAATGGCCCATGTGCAAAAAAAGTTATCAAAGTGCTTCTAAAGACTTCAGACTGGGGAAAAGCCTGGAATGCTTTGCTTTAGTTAGTATTTAATTAAAGTTTTGGTTATAATGTTAGTTGGGTTCAGCTGCAACTGTTTATAAAAGGTCAAAGCAGTGACAAGCTCAAAATTGATGATACACTCTGAATTAGAAAGACCCCTTTTAAATTTGCATCACAGATCAAATCAAGGCACCAGCACATTTAGTTCCAGAAAAGTTCTCTTCTTTGGGAAGAGGTTAAGTACGCTTTTGACTGGCACAGATTCACAAACGCAACAACAGAATTTGCTAGAAAACTTTTGCTTCTGTAGCCAAATGTATACGGATGAATGTGATATTCAGACATGGTTCTTCGGTAATTTGATGGAAAACAAGAAAAGAAAGTTCTTTTTTTTAAAAAAAACATGTGCCGTTTAGTAGGTTGGGTACCAATGAAGAGGTAGAATAAAACACAAGAATAATGGGTTTCAATACAATAGGGAAAAGTCTGGTTTGACAACAAACTAGTTTATCCAGCTTAAATGGTCAAACATTAATGGCTTGATTTCTTTTAAAATATTTGACTAACAGCACAAGAGATGCTATAACACTGGGATGTGACAAAATGGGCATTAGAGAGTGAGATATTTACAAGTAATGTCAAACACAAAGACGTTCAAACAGGGTGTCAGAGGCTCCAGTGCCGTTTGAAATCTCCCGATAAGGAAACTTCTAAATTATTGAAAGACGGTTGCTTGAAATTACAGAAACTATACTTCCCTAGACACTGAGGCTTTATTCCAACCTTTCACTGAGTAATACATAAATGTACATGAAATTAATCTGGACTTAATTATCCTGCTACTCGTTAATGCTGCAAGGTGCCGTAGGCCTGCTTCTTGTTCACTTAGCTAATTGTTGCCGCCGAGATGAAACTGCACTTGTGATCCTGTGTGCTGATGTCTGTGGGAGCTGGGTGGTGCTTATAGTTTCTGTTGCAATTGAGTCCACCGCTGGTTCAGTTGATGCAGCAGACAAAATGTGTGGTCTGTGATTGGCCCAACAAAGATGCCCAAATAGAGGAAGTAAACACTGAGCATCCATATGACAACCACAAGGTGGTAAGGACGGTCAGACGGAGTTCTTCTCTATTCCTTCCTTCTCCGCTTAGTCTGTGGGGAAGTGACGAGGATCCTGTCCAACCAGGCCAATTTGCCCAGCCCCTTCTTCCTCCTTGGCTGCTTTGCCTCCCAGGATTCCCTTTTTATCACAAGTCTGTTACTTTGTTTTCCACTGCGGCTGCGATCTGCTGGAGCCTGTATCCCAGCTGCATCTTCTGGGCCGTGGTGTCCTCCTCCAGAGCCGTGATGATCTGAGATGTCAGCAATGCACATATTTACTGTTGAGGCATTTTATATTACAGTCCATTCACTTATCTTTGCTTTCAGGGATCATTTAGAAACTGAGAACTGAGCTTACAGAAATACTCCCTGAGGGGAAAGCTGACAGAATAGTTTAGTGGTCGTCCAATGATATTCCCACTTTCACTTCATAGGGAATATGACATATATAATATTCCCGTAGCATGTGAGGTGTGTGACATGGATATAGAAATACAATCAGAAAGGGGTTTTTGTAATGTTTCAGGGTCATAATAAATTGATGCATATTTATGTACACTGCATGGATGTATGTCGTTCAGGAGTTTTTTTAGAATTTGGCATAAAACTTTTGCTTTACCTACCTGGTCATAGTATTTGTTGATGTATTTGTACAATTCGTGAAGAGCCACAAGGTAATTCAGCTCTCCTGAATAATTCTGTAAAGACACACACACACACAACATAAACCCTGTTTGAAATAATATCTAATTACAAGTAGAGCCCGACCGATTTATCGGCAGGTCGATATTAAGCATTTTCCAAACTAACGGTAACTGCATTTATAATGGCCGATAAATTAATATTTCCAAAATAAAATAAAAACGGACGAAACACCCTTCAACCATGTAATGAGTGTTGGCATTGTATAGTTTGTCCACCAGAGGACACTCTAATTCAGTACGCTACCTCATATACTGTTGGAAATTTATATTTGCTGCTGTTGTTATTTATCAGAACTTAATAATTTGTCCTCCAGTCCTATTCAAAGTTATATTTATTAAGCTTACCAAGTCTTTTAAAACTGGTAACTTTGATTTGGTTGTTGTTGTTTTTGTTCAAAGGACTTTACGTTTCATATCTTAAGTTTGTATTTTTATAGGCCTACATTTTATTTATCAGAACTTTAATACAGTCGAGCACGGCTATTACGATTTGGCTTATAACGAAAACACACTTGTAACGCTTCGATTTCAAATCCCCGACCTTAAATTCCTTAAAGAAAACACGCATATAGCAATTCTTTTATAGCGAAAGTTCGGTTATAACGATGTCTACCGTCTTCCCCAAAGAAATATTTCAATGCATTTTATTCGGCTGTAACGATTTGCCTCAATCATTCCAGATGTAATAGTTTAAAATAAGTCCGATGTCAGCTTAATCGCGTAGCCAAATCGAGCAGCAGTCAGTACCTGTTTATTGATTTTTCAGTGAGTGCCGCCTGTTGTTTTATTTTGATCATTACATGAAACAAAGCTTCATAGACAGAACTAGATCGGTCAGTGTTATTTTATACAGTCATAATACATGTGCCTAGCGATCAGTCATAATACATAGCAATGTTACATGAAAATGGATATAACGAAATTCGGTTATAACGAAAGAAACCTGCCAGCCCCAGAAAATCGTAATAACCGTGCTCGACTGTATATTTTGATGTTCCTCTGTTCTGTTGTGACAATAAAAGAAACAAGTTTCTTTTTAAAATGCATTATCATATTATGTTAGTTAAAACTCATAAATAACTAAAAATAACTAATGTTAGGGAAATCTGTTAATGTTTTGTTGCGTGTTTTTGAAATTTAAAATATATATGTATATATCGGCCGATATATCGGAATATCGGCTTTTAAAACCAACAAATATTTGTAGCGGTATTAGCCTTCAAAATTCTTTATCGGTCGGGCTCTAATTACATGTATACTGCCGTGTTTATAGAAGGTGAACTCAAAGCTTTTCTCCCAGAAAAATGCTGAAAATGACTTTGAATAACATTAGAATACAAATTCAATCCAGTCTGACTTTAAGGTACTGTTGATCAGCTGCAAACAGTTTTTTTGTTGGGCCTTCTTTTGTTCTCCACTTGTCCACTTTCCTCAAATTTTTCAAGGACACACTGTATACCAAACTGAGATATGCCAGGTTTTCGGCTAATAGCTCTTTGGGAATCACCTTGTTGGTGCAAAAATACTCTTTGATGTCTATCAAACTGTTTATCTTTGGCATACGGAGTAGATCAAAGGGAAGAAATGGGAACAAATGTTTTACTGCGACAGGCTGCAAAGTGCCTACAGACACAAGGTGCCTAGATAAAGATGCTCCAACCACTTAGCATTCTACTCATCACCGGCCTGATCATCTCCGAAACTAGTCAGGTACAAGGACTGGATTCAAAATGAGAGCCAAAAACTTTGAAAGTCCTTCAGGAAGCCTGGAGGACTAATCCTCAAGACTACATTAAAATACATGTCTGGTTCTTTGGGAGCAAAATATGAAGAAATGAGGGGTGGCTCAAGAATTTCACACAATACTGTATACTGCATAATAATATGTAAAACCCTATACCGTGCCCTATGTTGTCTACTAAACTTGCTGAAATGTTTGTATTATAAATAAACTGATATATGAATCAATGAAAATGACTAACTGTTGCCTAGAACTTTAAAAGTACCCATGTGAAAGGCCTACCCTGGAAAGCTCAGCCAGAGCAGAATTCATCTCCTGATCACTGGCAGAAATGGTCTGTCGGATATCAGCATAGTACCTGTTCAAAGAAGAGTGAAGAGGATATGGCTGTCAATGACAACCCTGTGGGGTCACCTGACCACCCACAGCAGACTGGAGGAGGTGATGCATTAACCAGAGGTGGAAAGTTCAGGTCAAGAAAGTACAAATCCAGACTAGGATTTTGTTTCAACCAACCAGTTGAGCATAAAGAGTCGCAGTCACAGTCGTACTCAACTGGTTGGTTGAAACAATAACTTGTTCTGGATTTGTGCTGCCTGCACCTGAACTTTACATCTCTGGTATTAACTTGGTGTTAAAAAATTGTGTGCTTACAATCAAAATGCAATATTTTGTTTTTACTTTTAATTTAGTCATGCAGATTTGCATGTATTGCCCTTTAGAAGTAACTTTGCTATTTCACGTTGTGCGATAGATCAGGATGCTATTGTCATTGTTCTTTATTTTGGCAATGGTATCCATATGGTTCCATTAGCAAACGACAAATTGCCCAAAACTGATGCCTGCACAATCAACAAGAACATGTCCCCCCCGCCTGCCTGGCCCCACATGCCCTGGCAGGGTGGCAAACCCTCACCTCTCTACCATCTGTTTGTACCGTGGGATGTCTCGGGCATACAGCAGCTTATTAATGGGGGAGTCCTGTGAATGCAAAACAAAGCCATACTGCTTGGTGCTTCACACAGGAGCCAATTCAGCGACTGACAACTTGTCATATTGTCCGTTGTATAACCCGCCCACCCCTCCTCACCCTGCCCAGCTTGTGCTCTGCGATCGTACAAGAGTCCATGAAGGTCTGGGCGATGACGGACAGAACTGCGTCCACGTTGTCCGAGGCCTGAACGTCGAAAATGAACTGGGGATTCTTGATGATGTTGATCCAGAATCTCAGGGGCAAACTTAGCAGAGACACAACCCCAAGCAACTTTAATGTAGCAATGTAATAAAAAAAAAACAAGAGGATGGAAAAGACCAGTACAAAAAGCATGCTGTTTTAAAAGAAATGCATTTGCACATATATTCAGCCTCTCTCTTATATAATCAACCTGCTCCAAAGAAACCCCTGAAAACCCACCTTAATGACTATCGACCAGTCGCTCTCACCCCTCTCATCGCAAAGTGTTTTGAACAACTAATTAGCCACATTAATGCCTCTGTCCCAGCTGATCCAGACCAAGACCATTTCGCTTACTGGGCAATCAGCTGGCCTGAGGTGTTTCTGTAGCTTTGCATGCTACCCTCTCGTGCCTAGAGAAGCCTAACACCTGCATCAGGATGCTCTTCACTGATTACAGCTATCTGTTTACCACCATTGGTCAGGATTCAAACCAGCACCCTTCCACTCACAAGCACACTTCCCTAACCATTAGGCCACCACTGTTAGCTATTTGCATTCTTTAAATGCACCTTTGGGGGTGTCATAAAAGTAATTTTTTTGCGTTACACAATGACAATAACGTGCTTGGCCTTGACATATAAGTGAACCTACAATTTCTGTGACTGCTCTGGGCTAGAAGTCACTGACTAGTTTAACCCAATAGGAACCCATAAAGTAACCACTGGGACAAAGACTAACCAAGGCACTGTATAGTGGCAGAGACTGTAGACCTCTCTAATGACTATGTACACCTAAAGAGATCATGTAAGTTATACTGAGTGTAAATTTAGCATTGAACTGAGCGAGGTCCCATCATCTGCCCAGCATCACTGCTGGTGCGGTGCCTGGTACCTGTTGGTTTTCCATATGTGAATGGTCTCTGGGTCCAAGATTCCATGCTGCGCTGCCTGCTCGTCCAACAGGTCAAAGAAGTACTTGACGGCCAGAGGGACGGGCCTGCTGGTGCTAAGAATGACTTGGAACAGGTCATCCACAAACTTCTGCAGGGTGCCCTACAGGCAAATACAAGCAAATACATTAGTCTAATGGAAACAACAGGGATGACTGACATACATTCTTGAAAGCTAAGACTTTCTAGCATTATAAACAAGCTGCTAACCTGCTTCTGATGTCCTTCTCTATCAGAAACAATGATCAAATGCAGTTACCTTCATGGAGAGCAGGCGTGTGAGGTAGATCTCGGGGATGGCCTTTGCCCGCTCCCTCTCCCTCAGGCTGCCCCGCCGGTGCCTTGGCATCTCTGCCTCCTCGCTGGCCTTCACCAGGTGCCAGAGCCGCACCCCTCCCTCATCAGCATCCTCCAACATGGGCGTCTCTGACAGGAGGAGACGCGCCAATGAATTCTTACAAATAGGCCTGTTTCTTCAGCTACGCTGTGCATATCTGCCGTCTCTGACTGGTGTAAGTCATGGTGGGTTGGCCCAACCTACTGCTATGGGGACACTCACTCTCTCCAACCACATAGTCATGAGTGTCGTGATGCGTGTGCTTGCTGTGACGAGGAACCAGTGCCACCATTGCACCATCAGGTACCTTGAAGAAATGTGGTATGAAAAATGTGGATTATTATATATACTTCTGATCCACTCCATATTGATAAACCAACAGCCATGAGCTCAGCCATTAAGGACTTTGCTTCGATAACTTTCCCAGGCAGCGAATTCAAGCTCACAACCTTCTGGACATGGGCACAGATCCGAAACCCACTGAATTACCCACCACCCCATAACCATTCAGAGTGCTCATGCAGTCATGCAGGGGTCGGCATGTCTGCTGTGCAATGGCTGAACCTCACCCTGGGTAAACCTCCTTTGTGTTCATGGTGTCTCCTCCCAAGTAACTGACCCACCTTGTAATGCTGAAGGGTATTGAGGCGCTTCCAGCTGCCCTGTACCACAGACGTCAGATCTTCATCAGAGAGAATCAAGTGGCCCGCCACGCCTGAACGCCATTCTGAGGGAACATCACGTAGCACAAGGATCAACTACGTGATGCTCCTTTAGAACCTGCTAGAGTACCTTCCCCCAAACTCTGCTCCAAAATAGACGTATCCTTAATCATAACTAAGAGCGTCATGAAGAAAGATGTCTTGAGGCAAACTCATTTGACATGATTAGTCAACGATGGCACAGGCAAGGGTGGCTTACCCAGGTCAAGGGAGTCTGTCTGTGGCCGGTGAGAGAATGATGTTCCCTTGTATGTCTGGTCTAGGATCTTCTCCTTTACCTGTGTGATTGTGTCGCAGTCCAGCACCTTAGAGGGAACTGTCTGGGCCTCATTCCCCATGCCACCTTGCATCAGCACATTCAGGGTCTGGTGGAATGACCCCATGAGTTTATTTTTGAGGATACATCATTCTCCCTCAAAACAACCATTCCTCATAAGCATAATCTTCATTACAAAGATTGATTTGCAAAAGTCGCGCACCTTTGCTGAATAATGGTTATATACTTCAGTGAAAACCAATATAATCATCAATTTATCCCTAATATTCAGAGGAGCACCAAGTGGACCCTGCCATCCGCCAGCTGGTCTCCTGCCTGCAGTAGCTCGGAGAGCGGCATCGGGTCCTTCTCACCAAGGTGTGGTACTCGATGTCCTCCCGGAGCAGACGATTGTCATTCAGGGTGTACTTGGCCTTCCCTGTCACGGCATCCACAGGCCCTTTGTCCACCTGATGTTTAATCGCCCTGAACAGCATGTAGAGGGACTCCCCGGCAGAATCCTGCAGGGGGCAGCAGTGGCACGCTCAACAGCCAATAGCAACAGGTGCGCCCACGTGGTGAGGCCAGACGCGTCACATTTCTTCTCACATGCGTGGTTTCTCTAATCTCACCCTCAGGAAGGCGTACAGGCAGATAGACATCCAGTTAGTCAGAAGTTTCTCCACCACAGACTCCGTTCTGCATAGAAACAGATCATCAACTCAATGAACAATCCCTACTGGAAAGAACTGAGCAATACTTGAAACCAACAAGAACTTAATAATTCAATATGTGATTTGTTCAATGAGTGGTCTCTATATAGGAAAGTAGTACTTTAGTAATTATACCTTGGTAGGATGACTTCTCAATTCAAACTACAGTGCAGCACAGTTCAATGGATTAAATATCATGTGGCAGTGGATACTTTAACATTACTGCCAATCAGAGGGAAGTTCCCTTCCACTGCTGGCCTCTGACCTTCGCAGCATGAGCTTGGGGTTCTTTGCCACATATTGCTCCACCAGGTCACTGAGCAGCGTGCGGAGGATGTCAGTGAAGTACTCCAGCTTGCCATGCAGGGCCACCGTCAACAGGGAGGCCACATAGGCTCGGTCCCGGGGCGAG
Organism: Brevimyrus niger; assembly: GCA_015164015.2. Classification (NCBI taxonomy): domain Eukaryota; kingdom Metazoa; phylum Chordata; class Actinopteri; order Osteoglossiformes; family Mormyridae; genus Brevimyrus; species Brevimyrus niger. Next base: position 27,398,907 of record JAABNY020000108.1, on the reverse strand, counting down.
AAGGTACGCTGACTCTCCAGAGTGTGGATGAACTAGGGCAGTTACACAGGAAACCAGTAAAACAAAAAATCAACATTTTTCCATTACATCTAATGCTGAATTTGGATTGATAAATGTGTTTAAACCGGGGCTGTGACACTCCAGTCCTGGGGGGCCATAGCCCGGCACATTTTTGGGTTACCCCTCATTTAACACACCTGATTCAACTCCTTGTGCTAATTACCACACAGCTCTTGAGCTGAATCATCTGTGTGGGAACAAGAAAAATGCTAAGCTACACAGGGCCCTGCCCCCCCAGGCTTGGACACCCCTGATTTAAAACATATTGTAGCTCAGAATAATATAAGGCAGCTGATTCACAAAAAAAAAACAACCCATTAGTAACAATAACCAACATCATTAAGGGTTAGCCAACAGGATCCGAAATGGACTGCACTGAAATAAAAACACATTTTGAGTATATATGAAGTCTAGAACACAATGTAATGATGTGCAAACGATGTTTTAATTTTACACTTGGTCAAAAATGTATCTAAATGCATGGGTTCTGGTGCAGCATGCAGTGCAGTAGACCTGAAGCCTGGTGTGGCTGCATGTGTCGTGGCCGTGGAAAGTACTGATTTTGATTTTGGCGTCCAGTTAACTGATTAGAGCAGCCACACTGCCCACGCGAGACTCGCAGCTCGGCGCCTCAACTCGAAAGTCGGAGAGCGGTACCTATTTCTCATGTATGCAGTAAGCAGTTCTCAGTAAAAATAGACAGTTAAAAGATGTGTTGATAGTGTGAGTGACATCATACCAACAAAGTTACATAACTGACACTACCACGTCAAAAAGGAGAGAATTGAGGGCATATCTTAGGGTAAGAGACAGCTCAGGTACCCAGGTTTGCCTCTTCACATCTTCCTGGATCTCCCTGCGGAAGCTGGGAACCTTAGAGCCGCCTTCGACCCACTGAATGCTAAGCTTGTGGTCAAGATCGAGTATCGTCTGTTCTTTCCTGCTACCCTATGTGTGAACTTCAACGGAGTTTGAGTTTTACCACGCAAAGACTGCCCCGCATGCATAGCTTGACAGTCGAGTGAGGATAACGTTATTTTACTTTGAGATGGATAGCTTAATGATTGGAATACTGGCTACTGCCACCTATACCTAGCATAGCTACAGTAAACGGTTCTCATCTATCCCCATAAATATTATTTCTATGACTTATCATTGTAAGTTACAATCAGAATTGTACTTATTCATTCATGGAGACATTTTATTACAGAACAAGAAAGTTGTTGCCAGGACTCTATTTCAGATTCCGAAAATTTTTTGTTTCTCCTGGCAAATGAAAGAACGTAAACACGACGATTCTGGTTACTTCCTGTTGTCAAAGATCACAGTGGTCACTAGGGTGTAAAACCCAATTCTTCATCTTCTTTTGCGTGCAGGTGGGAACCATTCTCTATTAGCGCCAGTAGGACAAGACATTAACTTTTATACTGCAAACGAAGTACGAACTAGCATATAAAATGCACGATAATTTCTTGTCATATCAGTACAAATGCACATAGAATAAGTACGCATTTAGACAATTTTAGTTCTGCACCAGTAGGTGGCAGAACAGTTCTGCAAATATGAGTAAACTGTTTTAGAGATGTAGTAATGGATTTAATTCAATAAATATGCTACACTGAGTTAAGTCAGATGTCACATACTTTTATTTCTTCACAATCTCCTATACAGTGTTAGATTGACAGCTTAGAGTAACAACAGCTACGTTGTAGTCTCTGCACTGGCTTGTTAATTAAAAGAAAATAATGAGCCAAAATGTGGGGATAAAGTTATGTGTTTTATTAAAAATGTTGTAAATTATCATTTTTATATGTAATAAACTGTTTACAGTATATATATTTCCGGTGATACCAATGATATTTATGTTTTCATTAAATTATCCAGAATGTATTATTTTATTAACTTTAGCAAGAGAAGCTGTAGTCGAATATTTAGTTTTTTTCTGCGTAATTTAGACAATAATCTAACTTTTTGGAAACAGTGGTTTTGGTTTACGTTTCATAAGATTTAGTGACTTTGAGAAAATCAGTGTGTACAGTATGGAAGAGAGGCAACTGAAGTGGACAAGGGAAGGTCATTGTTACCCTGGTGAGGAAGAACATTCTCAGTCAGAGTAAGGTTGATCTTTACCGTGGCAAGGAAAATCATTCTCAGTCTGTTATAGAGAGTTTTGTCATATGCACAGAAAACAAGCAGTTTCACTGTACAATGAAATTTTGACTTTGGACCTCCCTTCCCCACAGAAAATAGAATAACAATGTCAATGAACATGGTCATGTTATTTACCTTGGTGAGGAAAAGCTTGCTGTTGAGCAAGTTGGACAGCTGCACCAGGCCCTGCTCCACGGTCTGCCGTCGGCACTCCTGAACATCTAGGTCGCGGCGCAGCGGCGACTCCCGGTGGCCAGGGAAGAAGATGCGCTCAGCGTACATACGGTAGTCCAGGAAGGGGATGCCAGAGCCCACCAGGTCACTGGACATGTCCATCATCTCCGTCATCAGGTCTGCAGTTAGGAGAATACAAGCCGCGTCATCTGGAGAAACTGCGGACAATGATAATAAGAACTTCTAGCCATCATCGTCGTTTTGTCATGACGTTGCTTGGAGCTCCTGCCTTACCTGTGAACTCCTTCTTGCACCGGTCTCTCACACTGGTCTCCAGGTTCTCCAGCTGAATCTGAACCTTCTTGTAGTCCCTCAATGCCTGCTTGCTCTTCCTCCTACCAAATACACATGCATCACCCCATGGATTGATTAGCAGCCAGAGCAAAATAACTGGGGAAAAAAAAAAAATCCAATCCGGATGTGTTTATATGTGTTAATATGTATTGTGAAGCTGTGTCTCCATCATTTGGTCTGTAGTGAGACCAGAGGCCATATTGTCAGTACAGCTGGTACCGTTTTTCACTCTCATTTGATAAAGTTGGAAGGAGTTAGCTGCTTGGGAGAAGACATACCTGTATATGAGGACGATGATGAGAACAATGAGCGCCAAGATGGAGGCCCCAACGCCAACTCCAACCTGGGCTTCCAGGGGGAAGGTGGACAGACCTTGGGTGTCGTATTCCACCTTGCCCAGGGAGAAGTTCAGGTTTCCCATGAGGACCTGTGAGCAAAAGAAATCACACATGAACCAAGCACTAAGCACTAAGAGCAACTGCTCTCTACTACCCTTGAGCAAGGTGCTCATCGGGAGCTGTTAAAATGTCTATATTACAGTGCTGTCAACGTGGAGTCTTCATGCTTCTGGCTCTTTCATGTTTACACACAAACGCCATGAGGCTGCGAACCCACCGTGAACTCAGGTAGACCATCCATGCCCTCTCGCTTTCTGCCAGGCCCTGGCGGGGGCTGCTGGGCTGGCGGCTCACAGTACAGGTGGTTCTGGGTCAGAGTTTTCACAGAGCAAACCCCCTCCCCAATGAGAGCAACCACCTCCTCTTTGAAGATCGCCAAGTCCAGGTTTTCTCCCTACAGTGACCAAGGTCGAACACAGACAGGTTTGATATAAAGGTATATAAAGTCATCTTCACAAACAATATCCAGACCAGAAGAAGTCAAAACCAAAGACCTCCACAGAGATGACGCTGCCGGGTTTGTAGCGGTAGGGCTTGCTAGGGTCATAGCGGCTGAGCGGGTGCAGGACAGGGTCCAGTTCATAGCTGAAGGCACTTGGACTGACAGTGTTGAAGTTGACGTGCAGGTTATCTAGGACGAAGTCCACCTGGATGTGGGCGCCGTAGGCACTGTGCTTCACGGCCGGTGTCCTGCACACCATCAGCGAGGCTGTGATCACTTGGCAGCGATCTGTGTACTAGGACACAACAGTGCACAGTGAGTCGGCAAGCACTTATTTTTACTCAACGGTTGACGCTGGCTCTGATGTTACCTTTTTTACCTGAGGCATAGAAAGGTCTTATTCAAAACTCAGCAAAAATATTTCTTAAATTAGTTTAAATATCAAAGACCAAGTGTTGCAGTCTTTACTAGAAAAACTGGTCTTACTGGCTGTTTGTCTGGGATGGTATCCGTGTGGGAGCTGGTCTCTGGAACAATCCGCCGATGTCTCTGGGGAGCCACGTGTGCGGACAGTGGCTCTTGCTCC
>JAABNY020000108.1:27357288-27378194 GCA_015164015.2 Brevimyrus niger | reverse complement strand
AAATTTGTCATTACGAGCTGCTTTGCCGCTAAAATGACTGGCCCAGCTAACATTCTTGGTTTGACAATCTGGCCCAACTGAATTTGTAATTGAATAGCCCTGGTTTAGAGTTTATATTTTTATAGAGTATTTTTTTTTATTTGTTTTGATCACACATGGTTTTAATAAAGTTTTAAGTGTGACATTTCACGTGCACTTTTGACTTAAAACTCAACATTTAGCCCATTTCAGAGAAGATAACGAGATACATTTTTTGGTCTGTATCACCCAGCCCTACTAATCAGCCATTACACATCATCACATGTCATGTATTCATACAGTGATGACGGGGGACGTTTGAATGAAGCTACACCATTGCATATCCAGTGAATGTTGACAGCTCCCTTTTATCATACGGAAATCTTAACTGCTACTTATGAATATTGAGAGAGTGTAATTGTCTGCCCCAATCACTTAAGAAGCCATCCTAGAACAGCTTCTGTATTTTCACATGGCCTGGTGAATTATGGGAGCAAGCAGTGAGCCATGGGACCATTGTGGCAGTGAGTCTTCACATTTGTCACTTATAGTGATTATGAAATGTTCTGCCCTTCTGAGGGACAACAATCAAGCACTTTCCGGCATGGGAATAATTAGCAGGCCTCTTGTGGGACCGCTCACTCTCACAAGAGAAACCCAACCCATTGTCCCTATTATTGATTAGAATCACAAAATCAAGTCAGAACAACATTAGCCAATGCGCAATTAATTGGAGAAAGAGCTCAAATAAATTATACACTATAATCTGCTCATGACTTCTCCCCAAATAACCAGGAGGTCTGTGGATTTTTTAATGTGCTTTCAGAGCGTGCTGGAAACAGGATGCCAACCTTTCACAGGCAATTCCTATGGAAGAGCTGCAGGCCTAAACAGGTTCTGAAACTCAGGTGGTTAGAGGGCTCACAGGGGCACGTCTTACTGAGTCTCAAGTCGACGAGAGTCGTACCAGGAAACACAGGAGGGTCAGCGGGAATTCTGTGAAGGATCTGTGTTAATTACCCTAAGCACAGGAAGCCACTGGCCGCGAAGCAGGCTAACAGCACTAGCTCTGTGTTCTCCACAGCTCTTCTGACCACCACTTCTGGCACAACGTAAGTTCTAACAGGCCAAAGGTCGCAGCCCGGAATGACAAGTGACATTTCAGCAATAATTTTATAGTGAAGGAGACAAAAAAGAAATGATTAAAGAACAGGAAACACCAGTCTCATTAGTGGAAGCCTAAGCCAAAACATGGCTGACCATCATCAAAAGGCACAGGCTGACATCCTGCCTGCTAATTTCACCCAGGACAATGTCACGGCAGTCATGAACTGCGGCAGGAATCAAAAAAGAATTTACTTGCATGAAATAAATGCTGCATAATGAGCAATTCCAAAGGTATAAACCTCTTTGCGTCACAGCTTTTGGCTTCCTTGACTGAGCTGGACCGCTGATGTCTTTGTCTTGCCATCCTGATGGTTATTTATAGAGTGCTCAGACAATAGCCTCCCAGCTGATCAACTTGAGCAACATCTCACAATTACATGAAGACCTTTCCGCCCCCCCATCACCCTGGGTTAGTCATTTTACTTATTGCATCCTTTCAGAGGGCTGCGCTGGGCATTGGGAGGAAACCCCATAGCAGACGGATGGCTGTGTCAGAGCTCATATCCTGCATCAGAGTCAAGGCAACCTGGCAGCATCTGGACATGAGGCCATAAGCCAGAGGCTAGGAGAGTCCCGGAAGCCCGAAGGAGTGCAGCCGAGTGCCAGCTGGGCAGCGAAGCTGTTCTGTCTCGGCACCGCAGAGTGCCGCCGTTTCCAGAGCCAGGGGGCGAGTCGTTTTCACTTCGACTCAGATGGTGCGCCCCATCGTTTGCTAAGTCCGCACCCCTCAGCGGTTAGCGACCGAGTCGCCTGTAGGATTGACTGACCGAGTCACCGTACCGGTGACGTACCGGTCGCAGCAATGCAATCGTAGCAGCACCACCACTGAACCCTGTCCTTCTCGCCAGATGAATCGGCAGCTAAAAGTAAACCTTCAACTGACCGAATGACTTTGTGCGCAAACTGCGAGAAGAATCACATTAAACGTTTTTGAGGCTCGGTACGAAACACCTTCTGCTGGTTCAATTACAAGACAGGGACAAAGTAACAAAACAACCTATCATTTCGAGAGGGGTAATTTTCTGACTGGGTGGGTCACCTCTTAATTACCAGTGGTTAGAGAAGCAGTGAGGAATTTTTCCCATGGAACAGAGAAGTTTGTGGTCTATTGACAGCTCTCTCACCATCTAGAAAATAGCCCAGAAAAGCACCCGGAAATGATAAAGGACTTTAAACATATCAGAGATGAAACTGTACAGATAGTCTTACCTCTGATATAACTCTTAACAAAAAAAAAAAAAGATATAACAGCTGGTGCCTCACAAATCATAATTTTTTTTCTCAGATCACAGAAAAAACATATATCCGAATAAGGAAAGTTCTGGAGGAGGAGAGAGAATGTCCTACAGGCCGTTTCCAGAGTCTGACCTTCTAGCTCTCTATCATGGGAGAAGTCTGCCTGGTTTTGCTGTCACCACATCCTTCATGCATCCTTCCTCTGTACACCAAGTATGTCACAAACTTACAGCAACGCTCTAAAAATAACTCCCGTCCATCCCCACCTTCCAGAAACACTCCCTTTCTGTTCAAAAACAAAGCAAACAAATCAGAACAAGTCTCAGGAGTCAGACAGACGCGCGGGAGCCATATCCAGCAGCTTCCTGGCCTGCCCAGGTCCGGGCTTAGTGCTAGCTTCGCAGGATTACCTTGTCGTCTCAGAGTCTCGCTCCGTCAATCCTCTGACTGCTACCTTGCAGTCACGCTTTTCACGCTGATAAATAAGTGAAGAGACAACCACAGGAAAAACACGCGGCCCACAGATGCCCGCCCGCCTGGCCCAGAGCTCGCAGCCATCTGCAGGTCACAAAGCGTGCCACTACACAACAAACTAAACGCCCCCTTTTGTATAAGCAGACTTGGTTTCTCCAGTTTATGGAGGTTACTAAAAAACCTTCTCAATAATTAAAGAGGGACCAGTGTTTATTCTCAGCCCCTTCCACGGGGGGGGGGGGGGGGGGGGTTCCCTTTCAGGGGTAAGCTGATGACTAACTTGAAGAGGTCAGGCTTAAGCCCCTCCCACTGAGAGAGCGCCATTAGCGATGCCACCGATGAGTGATGTCATCATACTGCGCGAAGCAGCACAAGCATGCGCCATCCAGGGCGGTATAAAAGTTTAAAGAGCCTACGCTGCACTAAGCATCATCAGCATAATTGGTGATGCACTAGGGAGCATCCTGGGGCATCTGTCACTGCTTTTATGGCTCCTCCAGCTGGTGAACCAGAAACAAAAACACCCTCTTTGAAACTTTTTGAAGCTGACTTTTTGAGGGTGGTATCTTCATCTTTCCCCATAGTTCGGTTGGTGCTCTTGAGTTACTGGTTTCCAAACAGCAGCAGTCAAAAAAGGCTACACTGGATAAGAAAATTAATTTGTCTAATTGGGTATCTAAGTGCTCAGGCTGTATACACTGAAAGCTGTCAGAGGTTGGCAAGCACTACCTGCATAGCACAGCCAATGAGAGACAAGGGGACTGACTCCGCCCACAGCACAACGGGGGCGGATGACATCATCAGGCTTCTTATCAACCACAGCATTTCTCTGAAAACTTAACGTCACTTTAACTTAGGCTTGCCAACAGTCCCGAATTTTCGGGGACACCCCGAAATAAGGGTGATTTTGATTCATCCTGGACAATTCGGGACGGTTGGCAACCCTACTTTAACTGTTACCTTTGATCAAAGATTTAACTGTAAAAAGCTCCAGGCAATTACAACCCAAGACAGGCAGGAGAAGGAGAAATATAACAAAATCATTTATAATTCATTCACATAAACTAAATAAAGTAAACTTCATAAGGTAATGAAGTAACAGCAGATAAGGGATGTCGCTGACTGCAACACGAGGACAGCTGCCCATCCCGCTGATGAAATCACAGATGGCTTTTTTCAGACACCATGTATGAGTAAATCCAAATTTAGGTTGTTATCATCAGGAATGCACGCACATCTCAGCTGACGTGGAGGGGTCATGTGGTGTGCTGTGTGGGCTGTTTTGTAAACCCCCACGCTCAACCGAAACACTGCATAAACCACACTGACATGTCAGGGGCTTGTTTTGTATTCAAGTGTCTGTCTGTCGTCCATCACCCCTTGTGATTGTACAACTAGGGGATGTTTTCATTTGATTGAGATCTGAAGCAGGTCAGATTATCACCCATCAGCCTCCTCCTTACATTAAAAACAGTACACCAATAGTAGTGACAGCCTGTAATAAGCTCTGGAAGTCAAACTCATGCAGTGTCCACAATTTGTGCACGATTGCCATGAAAATATAAAAACGTGGGGAAAAGTGACACATTGACTCTGAGATGGGGTGCTGATTCTCAGACGGGGGCTTTGACTCTCAGAAGGGGGTGCTGACTCTCAGATAGGGGGCTCTAACTCTCAGATGGGGGCTTTGACTCTCAGATGGCACGCTGACTCTCAGATGGGAGTGCTGACTCAGATGGGGGCATTGACTCTCAAATGGGAGTGCTGACTCTCAGATGGGTGCAATAGCTCTCAGGTAGGGGCTCTGACTCTCAGATGGTAGGTACCACTTACCCAGTCAGCTAACTGCAGGCACACATAAGGTTATGATTGAAAAATGCACAAATATGGTGAGTACGATAAGAAGGTTTTTGCCCAAATTACTGTTTAAGTTGACCGAGTTCACAACAGGCCACTGTGTCTTTGGCGGCGCTTCAGCGTGTGGTTGGTTTTACTTTCCCAGGACATGCTTATTCATGTTTGTACACTCGCTGCGTACACTGCCTACCACAACACGTCCTTTCATTCAGAAAAGGAGCCCTCTTTCATGCTGCAGAGCAGGCTAAAAATGCCCTTTGGTGTTCTAGTTGCCCTGACAACAGGCCATGGTCTCCAGATGAAAGGGAGAGCCTGAGACATCCTCACTGCCTGGCCCTTGCACTCCCTACTTTCATCCATGTCCCAACCCGTCCAAATCCTTCTCAATGCTCACTGTAATACAACAGCACCTTACTGGTGCTGGTCCCTGCTTAGATTTGCAAAAAAATAAAAAATAAAAACCTTTCAGTTTGCAACCACAGCATAAACTTAGTGGCCACTTTATGTTGTTGATGCAAACAGCCTGATCCTACAAACAGCCAATCATTCAGCTACACCGGAATATATAAAGCATGTAGAGAAGATCAGGTGGCTCAGTCACTGTACAGCTAAGCCTTAGAATGTGTGATCTAACTGATTTTAAATGCAGCATGATTGTTGGTGCCAGAAGTGGTATGTCCCATCCACACAACCACATGCTGCACACTACAGTGTTAAATCAATTGTTTGCCGAGTGTACAATACAAACCCATATCATTTAATAATTCATTGTATGTACTGAATAATCCATCCATCCACCCATCCATCCATTTTCTGTACCTGCTTATCATGGTTGTGGGGAGTCAGGACCCTATGGGTACAACCCAGGATGGGGGGCCAACCCATCACAGGGCACGCTCACACACCATTCACTCACACACATTCACTCGCACTCACACACCATTCACTCACACCTATGGGCAATTTGGTAACTTCAATTAACCTCAGCATGTTTGGACTGGGGGAAGACCCAAAGTAAACCCAAAGTAAACCCCACAATAACAAGGGAAGAACATGCAAACTCCATACAAATAGAGCCATACCAGAGACTTGAACCCTGGTCCCAGAGGTGTGAGGCAATGGTGCCAACAACGCTGTCACTGTGCTCCCCCCGCAACTGAGTAACCTGCAAATACAATTATGCTGATTAACCATTTCAATGACATAAACTGTATGACACTTTCATACTCGTTCCATTGTATCACCAGTGTGAACCATCCAAGTTTCCAGACCCAACGTCCCTCAGCAGCCAACCGAACATGAAACGTAAATATTTCTCTCACAAATACTGACAGTGCAGGGGAAAAAAAAAAAACAAAAAGCTAAAATGTCTAAATTGGGGGAAAGGAGCAGTGACAGTGAGGCCATGGAAGAGATCAGCAGAAAGGAGGCGGGCCAAGTTCTAGTAAACGCATGTGGGAGGGGTGGAGGGGGGGGGCATCTGGAGAAGACAGCGGCCGCACAGAACAGCGCAAGGACAATAAGCCACTGTGTGTACACTGCCTCCAACTGACCAAAATATGGGCCCGATGGGTTAGGAACCAGCTACCAAAATCCTTCCCAGGGATGTGCAGAATGCTTCACCATTGTGTTAAACCTCATTTTATGTCTCATACGTTTATTTGGTGTGCACAGGCGTAGAAGTTCACTCAAACTACAAGAGATGTATGGTCTTTTTCTTCCTCTGAAAGAATGCTTCCTATTCAACACATTTTCTAATTTCTCTAGAAAGGAATGAGAAGAATGAACATTATAAAATCAAACTATGAGACACTTGTCACTTAACAGCCCATTTTAATACATTTTTTTTTTCTCAAACAGAATAGGGTAACCCTATTGACTCAGTAACTAATATAAAAATGTTGCTCCTTGTCATACTCTGTGTCCCCATTCCATATGTGAAAGTGCTTGACACACTACAGATGCTGGTTTAATAAAGGGGATTAAAGGAGACTGTAGGACTTGATCAATCAAGTAACGACCCATTTAGGAACCTAACTCAGCCACACACCAAGATTCAATACAGCAGGAGGCGCTGACAGGAGGTGACTCTGTGTTGTTTTTTTCAGAAGCTCAGGCAGTTTTGAGAATAGATGCGAGAAAGCATACAGTATATGCTGTATACCAGGGCTGGGCAATTTAATTCTAATTTGAATTATAATTTTGTCTTCCAACGATTATCAAAACAATCAAGACAAAACAATTATTGTGCCTCATTTCGTTTCACAGTGATGCTCCTGTTTTGTGTTGCATTATATATCCATTACCTCCCTTTCTAGGCCATTTTTATTTGTTTCTCAGTTGAATTATATTTAGAGTTCAAAGAAATCCACTTTTAAAAAGACAAGTTTTTTTAAAAGTTCAATAAATGTATGATATTTCCAAAGCCAATGAACAATCATGTTAAAACATTGTGATCTCAGTATTAACCACAATAATTGCGACTGTGATTTTTGCCAGGATCAGGCAACCCTAGTCACATGTTTGAGTTAAAGACACACTTCCTGTTCAGAGAACAACCATCTGTAACAAAGTAACATATCTTCACAGAGCAGACGGCGTTAAGGTCAAAGGTAATGTGCAAAGTGTTGGCTGTCGGTTCACTAACACAGTTGTCCGTTTTGCTTTAGGAATCCATCGAAACACTGAAAGGTTGTTTGTTTTCCCCTTCGCTGCATAAAAGTCACTTTCAAAGGTGCAGCCTTGTCCTTCCAAATGGGCAGTGCAGACAAACCTGCATCATTACTGGAATCTTATAGAGCCCCCTTGTACGGCTGCTCAACACATAACCAGTTTTCTGTCTGCTCTGACCATCAACAAGGGAGCCGCCGAATATGTAAATATTAGCATGGCTGTCTAGAGTAATATGCAGCATGCACAAGTGTGTATTCTCACAATGACTGTCTTTGTACTTCCCCAATGGTTCCCGTAATGAGTATTTATGTATATATTTCCAAAAAAAAAAAACTTGACTATGGTGGTTTCAGTCTAAGAAATGCCTCTGAGAAGCATGACCTTCCAGCAATGCAGCTGATAGGTCAGGAGCAGCGCAGAGAGCAGGTTTGGGGCTTTGCTGAACACTCACAGGACACTGGACACTGCAGTTTTCTCTCGCTGGTGGATGTGAAATCTTCCAGATTGCTCCTCATTCCAGGCTGGCCGAACATTGTATTGCCCCCATGCTTCTCTCCATGTCCTTTCTTTTGTTTTGCCTTATAAGTTATCTGTCATTTATGTCTCTCATACAATTCACACCTCTCTACATTCTCTCAGACCATTCAAGCTCTAATAAAGTCTGCATTGATCTTGGAAGACTAGACTCTTCTGAACCTATAATTTTAAGTATTATAGGGAATGTGTATAACGTAAATATTTGAATACCAAAGTGTATCAAAAATTATGCAGTATGTTAATTAATATATGGTTGTTTATACCTTGTTTGAATTTGGCTGGGTCACTAAACTAATCTTTTATCTTGTTAACATTCTTTCTTGTCCAACAGGAAGCAGGAATGTAATCCTACCATTACTACTGGCTAGGTCAGCTTGGGGGGCATGCACTGGGGTAGCCGGTAGCTACACCCATCACACGACAAAACACCTCGGGATTCCAGCTGGTGACCCCCCAGGCTGACGCGCAGTCCAGGCCCACCCTCCGGAAATGGCCAGCAAGGGGACACTGGTGTCCCTTTGGCCTGGTCCTGCCGCCTGGGTCCTCAGCAGTGAGGATCCTGTGAGCCGGATCACCCTCAGGGAGACGCGCCACATGGCCGTAGTGCCGTAACTGACGCTCCCTCACAATGCAGGTAACGTGCCTCCTTTGAGACTCCCTGGGCGACAGCTTGTTCAACACAAAGAGACACAGTACCAAAGGAGTCCAGTCTTCATCTCAGCTCACTGGAAGGCATCCATGTCTCGCAGCCAAACAGTAAGACAAGAAGCACCAGAACTCTAAAGACTTGAACCTTTGTCCTCTTACAAAGATATCGGGGGCACCACCCACCCCTTTCCAGCAACCTCATGACCTCCCATGCCCTCCCAATCCATCTGCTGACTTCATAGGGAGAGTCACCAGAGACATGGATGTTGCTGCCGAGGTAAGAGAAGCTCTCGGTGCGTTTGGCTTTCTCTCCACAGCCAGATGCACTGCTGATGACTGGGCCCAAGAAGCCATCACTACTACTACAGCATTTCGTTTCGTCGTCCTTAAAGTTTAGGCAACATTAGTCGCATAAAGCGTACACCCCCCAACACGCTGTATTACCATGTTCTTTACATTCTACTTATAATTCTCTTCTCTTACAAATACACTTTGATACGCTGCTGAGTTTGTCTTGCAGTACAAGTATAAGGTACGTTGCATTTTGCAGATGTGATAGCAAATAGCATTATCATCAAAGTCATCTTTTATCAGTAAATGCTAATTGTCACTTCTGCTGTAACTAAATTCTGGTTTGGTGAAACAGCTTACTCAGCAGATGCATATAGTTTAAACAACACTTATTTGTATAACTCAAAAATGGAGAGTTTGCATTTCACAGAAATCCATAAACATGATTAAGTCCAACACAAAGAAGCCAAACTCTGATATCTTTGGAGCACATTGATGAACGAAGAACAGTAAACTGCCAGAAAATGTAAAGCTGGCCTTAGGAGACGGATTACGGAAATAATTGAGTCTCAGGCCTCACCAAACAAGGAAGTTTGTGGTGTTTCCTAATCCAAAAAAGGGAGTTTAACTTTGATTTGTCCTGCTCAGCGGACCTGAGCCCCCTGTACAAGTTGCCCACTCACTCCTTATCACCCAGAACTCCTTAGCAATGCCCCCCGTTCAGTATAAGAGGTTTATTCCAGCCATCCCATCAAGCGCAGATTACAAGCCCCCAGTCTGTAAGGAAAGCAGCAAGTGACTGCTGCATTTCACACTCTAAAAAATGGCTGTTTACAGCTTCCGCAACAAAGGTTCATATCCTTGTACACTCAAAATGTGCCTGAGGCCTCAGAGAGGGAGTAAAGGCATATTTGTTAAGGAAAGAAGGGTACATTGGGGACCATGTACTGTACACATTGATGTTTTAGGGATACACTGACCTGCGGTTGGTTTGAGCTCATGGAGACCATAAAAGTTCCATAAATGCCGGATCATTTGGCTCCGTTTACACTGCTCAGTTTAAAGAGTGTTGTGCAAAAAGTCCAAATATAAACAAGCCAAAAAGTCATATAAACGTGTCCCTCTATTTGAATTTGAATTTGAATTGAATTTCGGTGCATCAATACAGACACACACAAACACGGAAGGACAGGCAGATTCACACACACACACACACACACACACACACACACACACACACACACACACACACACACACACACACACACACACAAACACATTATATCTTTGTGGGGTCTAGAAACGTCCTTCTCTGAGAACACTAGGGGTTACCCTAGCTGTGGAACAACCGAAGAATATGTATTAAGGCACAATATTGAACCTCCTCTCTCAGCACTGCGTGGCAAGGCATGGTAAAATGCAGACTGAGTCCCTGGTACATATCAGTCCTGTTCTTAACCTTGTCACCTATTGGCCGAAAGGGAAAGCTGAGACCTTTGAGAGGTCTTAGCTCAGATCACACAGAGCTGTAAAATCTCACACCCTGACCGCAAGGCAGCCCTTCCAGATGAGAGGAACAAGGCATGGCTCATCACAGAGAAGGGCACTGCCTGGGTGCCTGTCACTGCCCTGGTGCTTCCAGTTACCGTGAACCACTGCGGAAGTATGGCTGCAGGCTGAACGGAAGACTGTGACTCAGAGACCCTCTGGGCTCCTCTTCTAGCAAACTCAGCAAGCGTGCTGATGTGAAAAATGTAAACAACCTTTATTAAGACACACAGTGGACAGACCAGCCATGTGGAAGAAGCTATCGATTAAATCGTCGCTGCTCTGTGGGGTCTCACAGAGCTTCAAGCCATGAAAGCGCTTCTGCGTCCCTTCTGTCAAAAGTCAAGTTCAAGCTTTGTCCCGCTTCCCCCCTTCTGAGTACGCCCCCCTGGGCAGGACGCCAGCGCACTCCAGGGTCAGTGGCCCAGTCCGATTCTAAGGAGGAGTGCCAGACAGAGAGGTCCTTTGACTGATCTGTGGACCAAACACACAAGGGAGGAGATTCCAACCACAAGGCCAGTGAACTTGTGAGGCTGCCTTGCAAAAAGTCGCATTTTATCGCTGAATCGGGAACGCTTCTTATGAATGCTCATTAAAAGTCAAAAGAAATCTGTGTGTGAAATCTGGACAAGCAAAAATAACAAATGTATTAGTCACACAGGGAAAACCTTGATTAAATATGCTTTAGAAAAAATCAAAACCATCCTCTCTGTAACTGGTAGGAAATTCCTGCCTATCTATATCTCATTGCTGCCCACATCTGAATACTTATGATGGGTTATCGTATCAGTGTATACAGGGAATACATGTGAAAGCAGGGGTGTGACAAAGCAACCTCCCCCACAGACACACACGGCTATCATAAGAACATGAGCTGGGAAATGTCATTAGAAAGACAATGGGCACCCATAGGATTCCCCAGTTGTTGCCCCCTGCTGTTCACAGAATGGGGGCAACATGCATGAATGATGGAGAGTAGACTGCTCTGATTAATTGACTTACATTACAGCATACGGTAAATGTAAGTCTGCACATGCAGGCACACGTGTGCAGACAGACATACGCAGCAGGCCCTCTGAATACTCAGTCTTTCCTTTCTTCCACTTAACCAGGATAGAGAATCAATGGCTCTGACAGATTTCTATAGCGCGGTATATTAATGATCGTGAGGGTCCGCTTGATGTCGCCCAGAGGGGGTAAAAAATAGTGCATCTGTGGCCTACAAAACAGAATGACACATGGCCTTTGGAAGAACAAGGGATGCAATGAGAAACAAAAAGAGTGACAGAAGGTGGAACCTCTGGAGAGGAGGACCAGTGGAATCCTGATAGGGGGAGGGAGGTCCATCTTCTTTCCAGCAAGGGGGGGGGGGAGATTCTTCCTCTTAGTCCAACAAACATTGAAACTTGCAATCTTGGAATCTGGCATTGAGAGAGCTTCACCTTCCTCATCCCTCCATCCTCCCCAGCATTGTCTGTTTTGAGTAGACGTGTCACGTCACCCCCCCGGCCGCGAGCCCTTTGGCTGAATCGCTCTGAAATCCCCTTTTCCACTAATGTCCACGTCCGTTAGCATGCCTCTCTGACGGGAGCCAAGGTGAATGAAAAGGCAGCCTCTTTCAGGACTAATTCTCATTCCTCTCTACTATCTTGATGAACACTGACAGGAAGCACACAGCCTGAATGCCATCTCCAAGGAGCACCTCACATACGGACGTGGGACGACTCGCCGCACACGCATAAGGCGACAAAAAATGTTACACGAAAAACCTAAACGATACACAAGCAGGCTTTTAAATCTCTCACAGCCATCCAGGGGACGCACTCTTGTCAGAGATGGTTAGAGATGAATGCAGCATTTGTTCTTTAATGCTGAACTCACCATGTTCTACAAAAGCAGACGCCGAGTGGCTGCCAGTCCTTCCCATTCTTCCCATTAGCACGCACACAGACCAATTAATTTTCCCCAGGGAAGCCAGGATTTAATTACCCACGCAGCTCTCTCACACCATTAAAGGAATCAGCGGTAGGGTTCATGCCTGTTCAGAAACATGTTGATTTGGTTTACTGATATGGGTTGTTTTTGCTATGCACCCTGAACTCATTGTATTCTGACATCTAAATAAACTGGAGAAGGACCAGTTTCACACTACAGCAGGCTGCATTGTACATGTGCTTTGGTCGTGTGAGCAGCTGTTCATGCTCCTGAACTACAGCCCTGTAACACCAAAGGACACGGCAACTCACAGAAGCTTCCAGAAGTTCCCAATGCCTGCACACCCTGCTGACGGCGCCGAGTTGTCAACACGCGTTTGACAGAAATTTGAGGACCGGCGCTGGGGAGAATAAAAGCACATATGCGAGGTGGATGCCCGCAGAGGCTGAGGGAAACAAACACGATGGAAGTTTAACTAACCAAACAGCACAGTGAGCAACCGACTTGTTTTTAAGAACATATTTAAAATTTGATGAAACCGCTATAGTGCTCCCCATTGTGTTAAATGAACCAATCATGACAAATTCATTTATCTACTGTTGTTTTTGTTACAGCAGCTTTGCATTTGCTCTTCAAAGCTTGTCTGTTAGCCCGAATAAACAGACCCTTCCCATCCTCACGTCTAAGGAAGCCCCCCCCACACCCCCACACCCATTGTACTCAATAAATGGCCATTACACAGCAAGCCAATCGAAAAGCAGAAAGCCCCCACATGGCTGAATGAGCAAAACACCTCAGAGATATCAGAGATCAGCAGAGCTTTTTGCCAGCCAGTCACTGTACCTCAGCTGCTCGGATGAAAAGCAGACGCCGCCGGGGGTGAGCAGCGATCTGACTCCCCTTCATCAGCTAGTCACCACTGCTCTGCTTCTTCAGAGCTAAAGTGACCTTGTCGTAAAATTGAAAAGGAAAAGAATACACGGGTGTTGGGAGGGGACTTGGGTCGGGCAGGAGAAAACTGAGCAAAACAGAACATTATGACTCCCAGATATCTGCACTGGTTTGTTACACCATAAAGGCCAACGAGGTAATCGAGGGACATTTTACTATGCTTTGAACAAGATGTCAGTTCACCTTCACCCATGCACATTAGAAAAGCCTGTTACCCAGCACCATGACCAGTATCCTCCCGTATGAGGTGCATCAGCTTGAGGTGCATATCTAAAGTACAGAGAACTGGACAGAGGGAAGAATGCAGTTCCGAGTCTTTTAGGAATTCACCTAAACCTTTTCTGCTTGGCTGTGCGATTAGCCTGCTGCCCGTCGAGGGGCTTTTCCCGCACAGTCAGCTCCCTTTCCTCTGTGGTCATATGCAAATTCGCTCTTCCCTTCTGTTGTCCGGGACTCGCGTGTCCTCAGAAACTCTTCTCAAAGCGGTTCTAGAGAATCCCCATCAGCGACAGCATGCGTTTGCTCACTGACAAAGCCAAAGTATGGCAGCAACAGGCAGACAATGCAATCATACCGACAAGACAATAAATACAAAGTGAACAATCCTGCCAAAATGCTGATGAAACACAGAAAACCTTAACAGCAGATCAACATTAGGATAAGTGACACTCATGCGGCTGTTGTGACAGCGATTATAATCAGTGGGTGCAGCAGGGTCATAAACACTGCAGCAATTTCAATATGCTCCCTCATTTAATTAATACCCCCCCCCACGATTTAACCTAAGACTGCACCACACTGTATAGCCAGAAAGTCCATAATGATGGATGGAGCAGGTCTGTCCTTCACTGTGTCGCACGGAACCCTCAGGGTGGATTAAATGACCTCGGTACTTTACTATTTGGGAAGCTTTCTGTCAGGGCTGTGCGTCTCTCAGCCCGCTGCTCAAACAGAAAAACCACAATTCCCAGAGATGCCACCCTCAGCCATTCACAAAGCCCCAACCCTACCAGGCAGCACTGCCAGCTAAGCCAATCGGCAGCCAGTCATGGCCGTTCCCCTCTACGGGCGACCCGGGCGGCTGCCTAGGGCGCCAATTCCTGAGGGACGGCGGTGGTGACGCTCCCCTACGGCGACACATGGGCGTTTTTTTTTTTTTTTGTAAGTGGGGGGGCGTTTCATTCATTCCAAAGGGCTACAGACAAATATATGTCAGTCCCGATATGGGGCCAGCCTTCCATGGGCTAGTTTCGATTCCTGTTGTAATTTAATGCTTGGCTGCCTGACGAATGTGTCTCGCTGCAGGATGGTCACATGGTTTCCAGGGAGACTCACCTTGATGGGCCCAGCTTCACCATGCATGTACCCAGGCAGACAGCACGTGACAAGGAATAATGACTTATTCTATGGCGCAGAGGTCTTTCCCGTACTCCATTATATGCCTGTGGTTCGGTCATATGAAATGAGATGGAAAATCTCACTACTTGAAATACGATAGGGTAAGACAGCCTGGCCATGTGGAGCTTATGTGCAAGTGTGGAAGACAAGAGGCAAGACCTCCATCTCTGCCTTTGAGAGTCCCGCATCGGAGCGAGTAATCTGAGTGAACATGTGAAGACCGCCTGAGGAGGCCTTTGTACAGGGCAGAAGGTGGGGGCAGGGCTGCTGGACCCGGGGCGTGGGGAGGGGGGCAACAGCTGGGTAAACAGGCCCCACTAGACTGCACCATGCTTTCTGTGGGGGGGGGGGGACTACTGGGGCTTCTGCAGCAGTTACCACCACACAAACTGCAACGCCCAGTTTACTAAGATCCGTCAAAACTGTAATAATGTATTAATGGAAGTAAAGTGGCTAATCTGTGTTTTTTTGAGAATGCTAGTCTGTGCATGATGCTGCACTGACAATATTGTCCAAAGACGGCAAACCTATTTAGCAAATGCAGGGTGAATGACAGCAAACCCCTTCGCAAGTATCATGCTGATCATGATGATGTCCAACGGCAGTGTAATTAACACTCCTTCTTCCACCGTCAACCATTACTTCGAGTATCCACTGCTCCCTTAATTTACGCATAGTTAAATTTATACTTTATCTTCAAAACATAAATGTTCCAGGTAGCTTATAGCTCTGAGAAACTTATCCACAAAATTCTGCAGCTGCATATGCATCTTAACCACAATGTCATTTTGCAGCGGAGAGCTGCATTAATAGCTCCAGCGAGTGAAGTAACGGAGATGAGCGTGTTCTGTTTGTGCGAAGCCGTCTGCCCCCAGAATAATCAGACAACCAAGGTCATCAGCTGGCATAAGCTTTTCACAAGTAAATCAATAACCCAAAAATCTTTTCCCAGTCATTATGAATTTCTGGTCCTTCAATCCAATTCCCTGCCCGCTACACACTTAATTACTGAATCCAATTACTTTAAATCGCAGTGAGATTGCCCCCGGCCTTGATTATCAGATTAAGGAGGTGCACCAACCATTTCCATGATCACTGGGCTTCAGCACACGCAGATACTGTGATGCGATAACACCCTGCAGAGCCCCCTTGCTTCGACACAGAGCTGGCGGAGGGAACTCGCTCCCTGGGCTTGATGAGTGGATTGTAAGTAGCTGAACAGTTACAGGCTACGCATCTGCAGTGAATACAGAGAGGTCAGAGACAGCAGCTGTGACAGGAAGTGCACTATAAACACATCAGCCAGCCCTGATGGTACACCAGAGACCAAGGGATGCCAGTTTAAGGCAATCAATCAAACATGCAACACAATTATAAAAACCACACAGCTGGTATGATTGTGTCAAACATCTTCTCCTTACCCTGTGACCACAGAATATTTGTGTCTAACTACAGCCCCATGAGAGAAGGTCACCTGCTGCTGATGATGTATCTTGCTGAATAGCCTACAAGCCAAGGGAAGTGATCCGGTTCAGAGGCAGTGACTTCAATGGCCGAAATCCATGCTGGATGTGAAGGAGAACAGCACCAACGGGCTAGAAACCGAAGCTCATGCGAGTTAATGCGCTGACAACATTTTTCAAACGTGACAAGAAGCTGGTGTAAGAACGTTATCCGAAAGAAATTCACAGAAGCAGCTGGAGAAATGAAAATAATCACAGCAGGAGAGAGGCTCCCAGATTGCTATACAGACAGGCTACACTACAACATTTCCAGTTACCATTTGCCCTATATTTGGATGAGCAGCTGATCAGATCTTCCTTTTAAACTGACAACAATTCTTTGATTTAAGGCCACCATTGATTACAGAAAACAGAAACAACCTGAACAAGCCAAGAAAAATTGGCCCAGAATCGGGAAAGTGTTCTGTGGTCTACACTTCTGTGGTCTGCTGTCCTGGCCAGTTGACTTCATACCTTTAGACCACTGTTTCCCAATCCAGTCCTTGGGGACCCACAGACGGTTCACATTTTTGCTACCTCCCAGCTCCCTGCCAGACAGGCCACAGATTTGCTACCTCCCAGCTCCCTGCCAGACAGGCCACATTTTTGCTACCTCCCAGCTCCCTACCAGACAGGCCACATTTTTGCTACCTCCCAGCTCCCTACCAGTACTCCCTGACCCGATCCTCAGGGATCCCCAGATGGTCCACGTTATTTCTCCTTCCCAGTAAAAACAAAAACATGGCCCGACTCGGGGTCTCTGGGGACCAGTTTGGGAAACACTGATTTAGACAGTTGTTTTCATTACTTGAAAACTCCAGCAACCACAGCTTATATTACAGGTGGTCACATCGAGCTGAGTGATGTAGCGAGTCTAGTTTGTATCACTAAACCACGATGGAAGTCTCTATTTTGCTAAGTTCATCAAGACCAAGTGCCATTTTCGGTATTGGTTGCTTATATTTCCATCCAACAGACCTGCTATTGCTACATGACACGGCCTTAAGGTGACCCCACCCAAGAAGCACTTTCGCTTCCTCAGACATCACCATGACATATCACACTTCCTAAATGCTGCTCATCTTGCGGCACTAACAGCGCCATAAGGACAGATCACTTCAGACGGGAAGCAAAAACAGGGTGGAGTGTAGTTCACTGGACCGAGAGACTGGGCAGCCAGCCTGCATTCAACAGGAAGACAAGATACTTTGAGACTGGAATGGGTGGCATTCAACAGAATGGGGAAACAAAAGAAGAACACAGAGTTTAATTCCCTTAAACATATGCTTTCACATTTACTAACACTCCTATAAGCACTCCATTTACTAACACTCCTATAAGCACGATTATTAAAAGATATCTGTGGTGACATCAAATTCAAAAGCAGGTGTTATGTTTATGCAGCACACATAAATATGTTTATGTAAGCCATGATTATGAGGGGAAATCTACAACATGTTATTTAAAAAATCCAAAATGCTGGGCATTAAGGCCAATTAATTTTAATGCAAATCAGTTTTAAAATGACCGAGGAGTATTCAGTGACATGCCAGGACATTCCCAGGTACCAAAGAGCTACTTTAGCATGCTGTGAAATCTATAAGTCCTTTCAGGCATTTCTGTCATTCAGGCTGACTAAGACAGCAGCAGCCAGCCATGTCCATGTCTGACACAGTTCAGCTGGGAATAACGTGTTCTCCAGTCTTCCTGGAATAGGAACATAAAAAAAACTGGTTTCCCATTTTGCTTGCCAAAATGTTATGCTGGCTAGAAAATAATAAAACGGAAAGGTCCGTACCCCCTAAAAGAAGGATTTTGCTTATGGACAGCTCTCAAGCCTAAGAACTATGGCATCTGACACAGAGCACGAAACCACTGTGGGTCAGAGGCTCACGCATCAGGAAGGAACTGCATGGCCCGATAGAGGCACCCACAGGAGGCTCCCACACGAGTGACAGCCTAGAGCAGCAACACGCCGAAGGCTGTCACGCTCGAGGGAGCGCCGCACTGGGACAGGCCAGCACACTAGAGGGAGCGCTACACTGGGACAGGCCAGCACACTGGGGGGAGCGCTACACTGGGACAGGCCAGCACACTGGGGGGAGCGCTGCATTGGTACAGGCCAGAGGCTGGAGGGAACGTACTGCACTAGGACAGGCCAGAGACTGGAGGGAGCACCGCACTGGGACAGGCCAGAGACTGGAGGGAACGTACTGCACTAGGACAGGCCAGCACACTGGAAGGAGCGCCACACTGAGACAGACCAGAGACTGGAGGAAGCGTACTGCACTGGGACAGGCCAGCACACTGGAGGAAGCGTACTGCACTGGGACAGGCCAGCACACTGGAGGAAGCGTACTGCACTGGGACAGGCCAGCACACTGGAGGGAGCGTCACACTGGGACAGGCCAGCACGCTCGAGGGAGCACAGCCCCGCCCCCATATCAGCTGCGAACTCATGCTCGACAGGAAACAATAACTACCATCAATCACTGCCATATGCTGCGATGTCACAAGGCAGCTTCTGAAGCGTCATTTAAATAACATGACAAATAAAACCATACATACACACACACAGTTTGCCTCATTAAGAAACTCATTATAATTTTGCCTCCTGTCGGGGGTGACAGCTGAGGAGGACTGAGCTAAGATTCTAATTCTGATACCCCTGTATGTTTCTGGGAGTGGCAGGGGGATGCATTTGGGGTAACCCAGTGGACTTGCTGGTGTGCTGGTTATTTGCTTGGGAATCTAAGGTACGTGCAGCGGAACCAGAACCGCTGGCTAGTGATCTCGTCAGCAGTCGGCATATACCGCTCACTAAAAAACCTTCAGTCAATACAACAGCAAATGAGCCCCATTGTTCTCTCCCCCATCTGTACATCCAAAGGCCCCTCATCAGACTGACAGGCTGACATATGGGTTTACATATTTAATTAAGGCAACACGCTACCTTGACAACTGCACTATTCTGTCATACATATGGCCCTTAAACAAGTCGAACCACTGCGTGTCCATTAAAATCACAGACAAACAAATCAAATAAATAAACAAACATACAGTAAGCGCCTAGCTGCCGTACACAGTTCACCCCGCCGGGTCACGGCTGGCTCTTGTGTTCTTTACAATAGATTACAGCTCACAATATTAATTCTGATATCTTGGTGCTTATTTTGTTTAGTGTTGAGAATTGAGAACGCTTTTGATCTCTGACCCCACCACCAAAATAAAAGAAAAATATTTGACCTAATTAAAAAAAAAACAAGCTAACAAAATTAAATGAAAGCACAGAATACTAGTTATCAATGTGGAAGACTAGGCAAATCTATACTTTATTTAAGCACCCTGTGCTACACAGCTGCACCCTGTCATCATGGTGCCACTGCCCAGACATCCGCATTTCGCAGCCGGCTGCTCCGAAAGTCACATTCTTACACTGTTACATGTCTTGTGCTGTGAGCATGTGAGAAAAGAAACGTTAAATGAAATAACAGGCTCAGCACTGGGGGGGGGGATGCTTTGCATCAGCGGGCTACTGAGGAGCCATGCTTGCATGTGCAGAAGGATGTCTGTCAGATGCACACGTATTTCAAAGGGGGGGCGGGGGAGGGGACACGTCGGGGCAACGAGTCTGGGCCAATGACGCAGACATGAAAGCTTCTAAGACTGCCTGCATAAGACAGAAGATCACAGGACTTATTCCAAGTTCCAAACATGCATAAAACCATAAAGAGTTAATATAAAAGAGCTCTGAAGTACAAAAACAAACATTTAATTAACAGGCCTGTGTATTTTCAAAACTAGAACTTGAGGCCGTAAATGAAATCTAGAGCGAAAGGGATCCATTTTACAACATACTGTGACACTGGTGTTTAATGATGGTGAGGAAGATTATCTTGTTGATATAATAAAAGACACAAGAAGAATACCTTAAAAGCAAAGATTGTTTGAGACAGTCTTTCTGTTGGCATGGCTCCTACCCAAGCAGTCATTAAACCCAGTAAACATCTCCAGAGGATACATGTGGAGGACCTCTTTGTCCTAGACATAACATTCTGGAGATAAATGGTGATCTTTGGTGCTCCTCTGCACACAGCTTGGCCAGGGTGTCGTGAGACTGTTACATGGCACTTTGTGTCCAGTGTGAACAACAAGCACTGGGACGTTGGTGGAACTCAGTCTTACAATAAAAAGATGCCGTCCTTAGAGCAAACTGACGGTTAGAACTTGTCGGGGTTGATCAGCAAGGGGACGCCGGCGGGAGAGGTGAAGAGACCATCCAACCCTGCCCCCCCCCCTTTCTTCACCAACAAGCCAACACTGACCAACAACACTGACCCTTCCCCAAATGTCATTATCAGTGTCACACTTGCAGAAGAGCCACTGAAAACTTTTCACAAAGAAAGTTCACTTTGCGTGTCCTGACACAGTGCATATATGCATAACCTACATTTGTTACAGAGGCTAAATATTGTGACAATTAGCTAGACTTATGGTCATATACGAGTGTGCTAGCTGCACTGCATTAGCTAGACTTATGGTCATATACAAGTGTGCTAGCTGCACTGCATTAGTTAGACTTATGGTCATATACGAGTGTGCTAGCTGCACTGCATTAGCTAGACTTATGGTCATATACGAGTGTGCTAGCTGCACTGCATTAGCTAGACT
>JAABNY020000108.1:27329428-27357188 GCA_015164015.2 Brevimyrus niger | reverse complement strand
TGTGCTAGCTGCACTGCATTAGCTAGACTTATGGTCATATACGAGTGTGCTAGCTGCACTGCATTAGCTAGACTTATAGTCATATATGAGTGTGCTAGCTGCACTGCATAACAAACAGCTGGCAGCCTATGGGTTAAACTAAGCCGGCCATCCAGACAGACGCCTCAGAGATTTCCTCTCTGCTACTGGAACAAACAAACTCCCCGGCGTGCCAGACCAAGAACCTCTGTTTAATTATAAAGTTCAGTACGAAGGCATTCCGATACCTTTCCATTCGATTTAACAGTAAGCACATTCAGCATCCCAAATGAGATGTGAAAACGGCTAAAACACGTTACCAAAAACATCTTTTATTCATCTGAATCTGAGGAACAGGCAGCACATGCTGATTCAAGTTCCGTTCCAGGTCCTTTAAAGGTTTCTGTAAAATATGCTATGGAGAAAATTAGCGTGACATATTTACGTATAAATCCCCGAAAAAGAGGCATCACAAGCCAATGCTGTATTGTACATGGTGACTTACCTCCACTTTCTGACATGTCATTAGACTGCACCACAGAGTTGTAGAATCCATAACCAACAGTAAAATTCACAGGATATGGGTCCATCATAGCATTCAATGATGTCTATTAAATCTTAATTGACTAAATAACCCCGTTTTTACTATATTAATAGCCAGTAAACCTTTAAATGAGCCCGTGGCTGGAAGAAAACATTAATGTGCAGAATAATGGACATCATTAAGATTAAATGTCAGTGCTAACATCAAATCAAATAAAAAGCAGTTATTACTGCAAATAACAAGGCAAGCCCCATATATTCCAACTTCGACAACCACTGTTTTTACTAGATAGTCAATGTTATTCACGCGAGATGGGGGTGGTCATATATAGGGGGTGGGATGTCAGGAGAGAGGAGTGGATCTGTGGAAGGAGCACAGCCTCCTAAGAGAGAAGGAGGCCATTGGTGGGATAAATGCCTTGACCACACTTACAAATGCCAGTGGCAGGCCTCTGGGATCTATTCATATCCACACAATATGTCATTAGTGGCCTCGTAGAGAAACGCAGAGTTTAGAAGCTTCTAGATCATTGTCCAGGAAGGGCGCAGAGGGAATCAGCACCCGATCACTCCAGCTCACTCCAGCTCATATTGAAGAGAAACAGAATGATGTTATAATGATGTTAGGCTACAGCAGAGGTGGACAAAGTAACTCCATTAGATTAGTGAAGGGATAGATACTCCTGATCAAATATTACTCTAATACATTCAAGTTTTTTACTTGAGCTAAAGTACTTGGGTACATCAAAAAATATGAAAATGTTAAACAAACATAAACAAGTTTGGTAGCGATTAGGACAAAATAGCCTAGTAAGAGATATCAGCATCATTAACTAATCGATTGGTTAGGTTCTCTTTCAAAGGCTTTGCCCATCATGCAGAATACAAATGCATTTGATTGCTGGAGCAGGATAAAGCAATTCATCTGTCATTCTTCCATGACTGAGAATCAACATCTAATCATGCTTAAGACTTGTGGTTTAAACAGAATAACACTGAAAAGCGAGCCCAGACGAGGATAAGGCACCGAACAAGCCCTCTGAAGCATCTGAGGAAGCTTAAAGACCGGAGACAATACACAAGGAGACAAGCTGAACCTACCAAGTGACATCTTAAAAGATCTTAAAAGAGTTAAGGAGTTTGACCTTAGCAGCCACAGTGAGCCTTTCTGTAGTATGGTGGAGGACCGTCAGGGAAGGAGATGTAACGGAGTAACATACATTCATTCATTCTTAGGACCTGGGAGTCTTTTCTGAACAAGTTTCAAGCTGATGAATCAAACAGATGACAGTTCCATGAAAAACGATTCACTATGCATCTCAATGCAGACAGAACAGTCCATAGAGCCTCTAAGCAAAAGGCCTTTCGAAAGCGCTTCTCAACAGAGAAGAGAACAGAAGAGCTTTCGCCAATTCCCCCAGGAAATCCCCGGGATAATGTGTAGAGTTACACTGTTTAATGGTGTGTAGGGCAGTCAATCCACTCAGGAAAAGCAACGAGTAGAGCTGATAACGCTTGACGTTGCGCAAAGATGCACAGCAGGTCCTCAAAAATACCATGTGAAGAAGCTTCGCTTGGAATGACTATGTTTAATAGCAAAGTGCCTGCAAATGTGTCCATACTGCTGAGCAGCCAAGGCCAGCAGAGACTGTGCTTTGTGAGCTCAGAGGATCGTGGCTGATATGCTGTGAGGACGGGAACCAATTAGACTTCGCTAGTCAATCCACTATTGCTGCAAGCTGAAATATGCTGTATGTGCTTAGCCAAGTCCCCACAAGAGCACATTACTGCACATTACAGACATTCGTCTGCTAGGAATATTACATTACTACCGATATTATACTTTTTTATGGAAACAACTTCTTTAGAGAAATAACGACAACACTTTACTTAAGGCATAAAGCATTATAAACATGGCTATAAATATTTACCAAAAGGCATAACACATTATACCCATGTGCATTACACATTATGAATGCTATATGAAACTCTCATCTATAATGCACTATAGATGCCTTTGTAATGCAATATAATGGTTGGTAAAAAGCATTAAGGATGCATTGTACTGCATTATAAACATATCTATTCTGCATTACAGATAAGAGCTTCATAAGGCATAATGCATAATGAGCATGGTTATGTTATGGCTTTATATAAATATTTATAGCCATGTTTATGCTTTTTGAATGCATTATAATTCATTATGAATGTGTTTATACATTACAAAAACCATGGCCTTAAGTTAAATGTTACTGAAATAACCAAATTTTATTTTTTTTGTGCATGTGACTAGTGGTAACCAGTACTGAAGATAACCACAAATGTAGTGCATAAATCAGCATCATAACAACAACATTAACTACTCACCCAAGTGTGGTGACACTACGACTAATGATCTATGTCCTGATAAAGTGAAAAATAATATATAACTGGAGGAGGAAAAACAAATCAAAATGTACATTTAAAGCATTATAAGATATTCCACACACCTAAGCATGCCTTAGTAAGGCTTTATATACTGTTCAGTGCATCCTTTTTGATACAAGACTTAGCAAGCAGCAGTAACATTAGACTTTAGGTATAACTGTGCTTAATTCTCCACCACTTTTCTCCCCAGCTCGTGTAACCCCCAATCACTGCCCTAAAATGCCCCCCACCTGCAGACCTGTCAGAAGAGGAAACCACTGCTTGCTCCACAGACAGTCCACTTTCCATTACAATGTTCTGTACTGGCAAACAACACATAGTAAGTGCATCACTTTACATCTCATTCACAACCGGATAAACAGAAACAGCTACAGCCCTGTTCGCAGGCCTGAAAAAACACCACGCTGATCACTCAAACCCACTGATCTCCTTCATCAGAACAGGAATTTATGCCTCCCAAAATGTTTGTGTGATATATATTCTGGTTCAGCATGTGTTTTGATATCTGTGCCAAAACCAGGAGGCTGTGGATCTGGTCACCCTCTGCCAAGTGACATTAAAAACTTCAGAATAACACCCATAATCCCCCTATTTGGCAGTCAGGTTTGTCCACATGGCCTGGATCCAACATCATAAGCCATTGAAGGTTCTGCATGACACTCATAACTGTGCAGAATAAGAACAAATGAAATGACTGAAATCATAGCAGCAGATCTCATTTCTTAGGCCCAAACATAATAATTTTCTCTAAAAATGATTATATATGCGATTAAATTTCAGAATAAACATTGAATGGAAAAATGGTAACAATTGGGTCGAAGAACAAATTTCTCAGCTGAAGGGAGACCTTTCATATGAAACCACAGCACTGCATTATCAGTACTGGTCCACCGGGGTTCTATGTGTGGTGCTCCTATGTCATGCTTTCAGATTTGAGCAGACAAGTATTAAGTAAATCAGTAGAACTTTAAAACATGCCTCTTTAAATTCAACACTAAAAGCAACGGAGAAGCAGAACAGGTCTCTAAATTATAAGTCATTTATGAGCTTTGGGATGTTCTGGGTTTGCTCCAAGTAGGAAGCAAAACTAATTAATGATTCAGCAATGTCAACACTAGAATGTTCTCCCTCACATGGCCTCCTCTGTGCACTACAGAGCAAATTTACGGTGCTCGGGCAAACCCAGATGCTCCTGCGACACTTAAAGAAATAAGGAAATTGCAAAGCAGCAAGATTGGACTTCTGCCCATCAAAAGAACGGCAGCAGAAGATAGAGTAGCTGAGAGTTCCCTCTGTAAAATGCTAATCCCAGTAATTGAAAGGAGGATTATTTCAATCCACCGAGCAGGAGCAGTCGTTCATCCATCAGCTGGTTAAATACAGAAGTAGCTCCTCAGAAACCACCCAGAAGATAGCAACTTAACACCATGCTTCTCATTCAGATACCTCAGATCTTCCCCACCTCTTAATCCAATCGTCTGAGGCATTATTTGCCCGGAGGTTTGTCTTTGGCCATGTAATTGATTTTAACAAGACCAAGGATTACACAGCCACTTCAGGGAAGCAAATATGGGAGACGAATTACCCACAAGCCACAGCTGCAGAGCTATTTGGCATAAACACATCAGGTATGATTTTAATGACCACGCACTGCCAAGACATCCAGTGAATGACAGCGCACTGTGTCCATGTGGCAACCCTGTCGTGGCCAGACGAAATTCAGAAGTAATCCAATTAAGTATGTTTGTAAAAGCAAGAATAACACCAGCACAAGATCATCTAAATCAGGGGTTACTGCTAAAACATCAAGAACCTTCAAAGTGACGTCTACGATTGCCCAGGTGGTCAAAACACATTTGACAAAATTGCTTATTGTATTATATTATAATAGTATATTAGATTATACTTTTGCAGGAGACTTTTTTTCAATATATGTTCCACAAGTGCTGGACTAGTGCTCTTAGGCTCTGGTCAATCGTTTTTGCTCAAATAAACATTCTCAACGAAATTCACAATCATATAGTGAACATGACCAAGCACTAGAGAAACGCCGTCTTCGTATTTTCGTAACAGGAGCGACGTGGAACAGTTGCTGGCCAAACTCTCAAACATCTGCTGCTCCACTGGAGCTCGCGGAAGGAATGTCCGACGCCGAGATTCACATAGCTGGCATTGTTCTGCCAAAGCCAGCCTGCGACCAGAAGAGGGATCTTTCCCAGTCATTATCACAGGGTTCCCAGAGATCAGCACTGGCAGCCCCCACCTCCAGCAGATACCAACACAGCACAGAGGCGTGAAAGTCTGCACGAGGAAACCCGTACCAGCAGCACAGCAGACAAGGCTGTAAAGTATAGGGTTATAAAAATGTATGTTATTTTAACTGATATTCTGACCGGAGCATCCAGTGTCTGTGAGGATTATGTTTATAAATGTCCCCCCCAATGTAATAAAAACATGTTATTTTGATGTTTGTTGGGACCATTTTTTAGGTTCCCACAAAGATCTGCGAATGTAATAAAAAAATGCCTAAAGTATTGTATTTCGTTTGATACTTATGGTTAAGGTTAGGGCTGGGTAGGGGTTAAGGTCATCATGTTGGGATTAGAGTTTTCCCCAGAGAAATTAATGGAGAGTCCCCACAAAGATATAATGTGAGTGAGTGTGTGTGTGTGTCTGTCTGTGTGAGTGGAGACCCTGTCCCACATATTACCTGTCTCCAAGAAGGCATTAAAGGCCAAAGGAGGATTTTAATGTTTTGCCCATGGAAACAAGGAGTCAGACTGGTCCCACATCTCGACAACCCTCCTCCTGGCCTTTTCTGAACCACATTCTGCAAAAGACCCAGATGTCGTTAATTTCCCTCCTGATTAAAGCAGACAGGCGTGGAAAGAGTAGAAAAACATCTCCGCAAAGCAAAACACTTTACGTCAACATTAATGAAAAGAGTTATTTACAAAGCAGCAGCAGCCGGTACACACAGGCCCCGTTTATCTGCATCAGTATGGCCCACACCCCGACGTGCCATGAGGAGGTGGGGGGAGGGGGGGGGGCTTGTAGAGGTGTTATGGGGCTTATAATAAACAACTCCACCCCCTTCCCTGAAGGAATGAAAATGGAAGGTGTTGAGCAGGGGCAAACATTTGTGCTAGTGGGGTAGAAAAGAGAAACACATTGATATACATCAAGCAAATGGCTCATTTACCTAATTACCTGGGTTTACAGCTTTTAAAACAAATTGGACTAAAACTGAAAAGGCATGGGGCAATTTTCTGACAAAAGGAGTTTAAATAAATTAGTAAAATACTGGGTACAGGTGTTTGCAGATTAAAATAAAATCCAGAAACCTGATAATTACAGATTTTTTTTATGACAGCTGTTTAATAATTGAGTCCTAAGTGAGGTGAAAACATTAAACTTTCACTGCTCTGGATATGGGATACTGAAAATAGCTCAAGGAGATTACCAAGTGACACTAGGGCCCAGCTTGACAGTAGTGGAATCATGTTTCTCCGGGAATAGTAATGTATTATTACCAGTTCATGGCAATATTACAACATAAAACATTTAACTTCAAATTGGTTGTGTGTTAAATTGATTTTAAAATTGTACAGTATAATGTCCAAAGAAAATGAAAAACAAAGTTCTACTATAAGACCACAATATAGTTATATCTGGATTATCATGCTATTCACCGAATTCAAAGCATCCCCGATTATCCTAAATCTCCAAGCTCATTCGTGGCTTCATGGGGAAGAAAGGGTGCATCTTCTGTGCCCATCCAAAGGCAGCCAAATCCTGCATGTACCCTCAGGGCAATGTTCTTGGTTTCCTAGGACCAAGTAGATTAAGGGTGGCTGCCTGAACTTGGCCACCGTAGATGATGATGCTACTCGCCAGATTCCTCCACTCCAGCTTAGCAACGAACCACTCGAGAGACCAGGGAGCCACAGGAGACCCAGAGTAAATCCCCTGCTACCTTCACAACCATCCTGGTCTCCATTGTTATCAAAGGCCACTCTTCTCAGCTCCAGACTCACAGTCCAGCAAGCATTATCTTACCATACGATCTGTTCAGATTAATAGGGCTACAAATTATTTTTGCGAAGCTTGTAACCGACGGTACAGGCCGATCACTTGACTCGCGGGTCAGGGATCACAAGCAAGTCCTGCTAAATATCAACTCAGGAATGTCCCAGGAAGTGACAGCTGTTTATTTGCTGACCAGGGGTCCAACAGGCTGGATATCTTTGCACTGCATCTCCTGGTGGCTGCTAACTTGGCACTAGCCCACACTCCGAATCCTCCCCCTCCACACAGCCATATAATCTGTCCTCTTACCTCTTACTATTGCATCCCCTATTTTACTACAAAAACACAGCAAGACCCCCCCCCAACATCCAGCGCTCACTGAGGAAAACTGGACAGAAGCAGATCAGCCATATAACGCATGTAACTGTGCATCGGCCACCGAAATGTTTACCAGGGTCTCTACACCGCTAAAGGCCACGAAACAGATTAAGCAGATTCCAAGCAGTCAGTGAGAAAATTCTACCGCGGGGAAATTCTAATGGAACCCTTTGACTGATACTGTTGACTGTTCGGTGTCTTCAACGCCCCGCGGAAGTGTGGACTCAACGCGGCATTTTCTCCAGATGGTAGAGTGCTCGTCCAACGCAGC
The DNA here is from genome assembly GCA_015164015.2 of Brevimyrus niger. Classification (NCBI taxonomy): domain Eukaryota; kingdom Metazoa; phylum Chordata; class Actinopteri; order Osteoglossiformes; family Mormyridae; genus Brevimyrus; species Brevimyrus niger. The sequence goes on along the minus strand of JAABNY020000108.1, from coordinate 27,349,522 downwards.
GAAGCATCAATTGCACTTTTGCACACAATGAATTTCCACATAGCTTAAGTGATTCAGATAAAGACTGTGTCACACTACACCAGGTTTCCCATGTTCAGAACAGCTTAATTTAATAGACGCTATTTTTACATGGCGTGGAATAAATTAATGCTTTTGCCAGCCCTCTAATCACTGCTACCATTGTGTACATGAGAAAAAAAAAACACAACTTTGGCTTAAAGACTTTGGACACAGATTCCTTCCCATGACCACCTGTGAATATATAAACGGTCGTTTAGTTCCTGCGTTGTGTGAGTAGGCTCGTCTCATAAGCAGGGCCAATGTAGGCCACACATCAAATGTGAAATCCAGATTGAACAGACACACGTCTATTCGTGTGGGGCGCGATGCTGACATATGGTAGCATATTAGATAATAAAGTCATAATGAAATAATACTGTAACTTAGGTTAGAATATATTGCTATGCATGCTGCATCACGGCTTCCTTCTGAAATATTACCACCTGGGGTGGCATCACAGGCTAGGGGAAGGCGCTCATTAAACAGCGTCTGCTTCTCCTTTGTGAGGACCCTGGCACAGTTCCAGCACAGTCTGTATCTCTGTCCCTTCTGGGCGGTAAAGGCAGCGGCGCTGTGTCATTTCCACTGCGCTGACCAGCACACGGCACTGAGCACAAAGTTACGTTCCATTTTAAGGGCACGGCCGTTTCACGCCCCTTCTGCCGTGGGACAGTTTGTTGCCCGATACCGTTTCCCTTTGGCCAATATCTCGCATTTAATACAGAATTTCCAGGTTTGAAGACCTGATTAAATTCAAGAACATGACACTTTGCATTCAATCTATTCAGGTAGCAATTTACAAACCCACCTGATAAGAAGACTTTTTTTTACAAATGTATTATTTATCTGACAAATTTGTCATAAATTACATATAATGTCTATAATAAAATACTGTGAGGCAATGACACAAGTTATTAATAAAACACTTTCTAAAACCAATATTTTCTAAGCAATATCACAAGCATCCATTTTTATTGCCATTAAAGGACATGAACTAGGACGTGAGACTGGAGTACAATATGGTCCCAGCAAACAAAGAAGCAGCTTAGAGGATGCAGGTCTTGAGTCACTGTCGTCAGAGAGGCGGCGTTGTCTGGTGTGTGTCCGCTGTGGCCAGACGGGCCGGCAGCAAATTAGACCGACCTGATACAATAAAGACTAAAAAGCAGGAAATATATAGGGTTTTAAAGAGAATATTTTCATATTATTTTCATTGTGATGTCCATGGGTCCGGAAGGCTGCAGCCACTTCGTAATTAATGCCTTTGGCGAGTAACATGCAGCCCTGTACTGGATGGAGGAGAGAAGGACGGGAGGGTCTTAAGCATATTGACAATATTGTGATTGACAGTTGCTGTAACAGGGGGTTCAACCAGTACTATTAAGTTGGATGCAGCGCATAATGAAGTATGTACCAAATAAATAAATGCACACGTGCCCCGGAACTGGCTGGCATCCCTTCCATGGACCCCTGCCTTCTGCCAGGCGCTGCCAGGGAGAAGCTCCAGGCACCAATACAAGCTCGACCAGAAAAGCATTTGGAAGGATGAAGGGATCTTCCAACTCTTCAGAGATAATGATCGCATATTGGTATATGCGCCTAAAAGCCTAATATATGTGATGCTTTCCTTCAGTTAGACCAGACTGAAGTTCAAATTTGTAACAATCAACCGGCCAGGGAATTCCCACAAAGCAGAGCTGCTCTTAACAACTAACCAGAACTGCAAGTTGCGCAAGATTTGGATACGTAGCGGAATGAAGTGTAAAAATATTCCGGGCAAAGCGTAACCGCTAAAGGAAGGAGCCATTCCACATGCAGGCTTCACATACCAAGGGTGCGAGAGGAGAGCACTCGGCAAGCAGGCAGACGGATGGTCATCGCCAGTAACAGCTTAGCTGTGGTTTGGCAGATTCCCTGACACCAGCTGTCCCAAAATGCCTCCCCACCTGCTCACATGGAATGCCTAAATGCCATTTTAAACAGGGAAATCCGAAAGGGGAGGGGTTACACTTTAACTCTGATGAGCACCGTGTTAGCGTTAGCACCGGCTGACGATAAGGCCTAACTGTCAGGCAGCTAGCCGTCAAAAGACCTTGAGCCACAGGTCATGCCGACAAATTTCTGGAGTAGAGTAACTGCTCATAAGAACTAAAAACACCCCTAGTATTCACACTGGAAAACAGGTGTCATGTGACCAAGATATCTCATGTTGTTGCCTTTGTTTTGACTACTAATATTATAATCCACTGAGACCAAAGAGAAAGTCTTATAGACTTATAAAGATAGATGAAGAGACAAGAGATTGTTTTTGGGCATCTCTGAGATGGACTCAACAGCATCGTTTACTGCCATTACAGTTTTTCTCAATTGGTTTGTTTCGAATGGACCATGGTGAAAGACAGCCTCCAAATTAGAAAGTATCACTGGGATACTTTGATAATTTGTCCATATCCCAGGCCGCTAAAAAACACCACCAGACAGGACATACTGTCCTTGGTTTGGCCTCTGAAATCCAATAGCCCAGCAATGTCTTTGTTTTTCCAACTTTGCTGCCAGGCATCTGCATCTAACAGACACCCCACTGGAGAATAAATACATTTAACCTTAATTCAGTTTCTTAGCACTGTTCCGGACAGTGGTTGCCAGGAGATGGATGGGAAGCAAGCTCACCACGAGCGTGGAATTGGATCAGGGCAAAGCGAGGGAGGTAAGAAACAGCAGCAAAAGCTGGAACAAACCCGCCTGCCAGTGCTGAGTGCCAGTGATCTGCAAGACTTCAGGGCCCCGGTTCAGGATCCATAGCTGGTGTTCGGTGTTGCTAATCAGACAGGAAGAGCGCATTAGTGTAAAACACTGTCATATGCTGCCCTGCGCTGCCAACAAAAGCGTGCCAAGATCTGCTGGCGTTTCTCTCGCACGGCTCCACCGACAGTGAGCTCACCTAAGATCCAGTGGACATGAGGCAGACCCAGACAGCTCTCAGGCATCTCTAATGACTATCAGTGCTGCTTCGTCTCCAAAAGATAGCGAACAAGAAGTCAGGTCGGCTCCAGCAGCCACGCAGCCGCAGGACCGAACATAATGGTATAAGGGTGCAAATACAACGCTGAATCACTGGGGCGTCAGCATGGAGGATCAGTAATTAGCACTGTAGCCTCCCACTGCCAGCCCTGCAGGGTCGACTCCCGTCCTCCCTCTGTTTGAGGAGGCTCCCCCGCCCCAGTGCATGGCTGCCGTCTCGAAATTGCAGTGACGGGCTTCAGGTTCACTGGGAGCCCATAACACAGACGTGGAACGAAGGGCGGACGGATTTGCTCATTTGGCGTCGGATCCTGTAATCGAACCTTGATAGTACTATCAGGAAAAGATAAAAGACTTGGCATGAAGTGAAGCGAGTGTCGCCACTTTCATTATTCATTAAAGAAATGGCCGGTTAAACAAGCACTGGTCTACTAAATGAATTTCAGGAACTACTGTATCCTGGACAACTACAGCTAATACACCTATACAGTGAAACTGCACTTGCACCTCATATGTACAGTATAACTATGAAAGAAGGCTAGCTGGTATTTCCAACCAACTAAATAGCTGTCAGTTACAGGTAACTGCAGACCATCATGATGCAGACACAGGAAAATGTGTAAGAAGCAGAGCTAATAGCAGGGGGACAGCATGCAGTATGTCTCAGAACGGAAAAAGGAAGACTTAGAGCAGAACTGCCAAGGGTGGGCTGACTGGGTGACAAGCGCATGCAGCAAGGGAGTGTCCCTGAAAGTCTGAAGGAGAAGGGCTCACTTGTGGTCTTTCACAGCTCGTGAAAAACAAAGCAGAAACTCAGGCAGCACAAGAGGGAAGTTTCACAAGCAGAAATGTGAGGAAAGCCTTTGTATTAATTCCATGAGCAAACAAAAAAATTGACAAACTTCAGATTAGCTCTCACCGTGGCTCCGGCGTCAGCTAGGACTAAAACAAAGGGCTGAATCATCACATGGGCAGCCTTGCTTAATCACACCTACGTGAGGCCTGCCCTCACTCCTCCCTGGCCTGCCCTCACTCCTCCCTGGCCTGCCGCTTGGCCGTAGCACAGGGAGCCGCCTATTAAGGCAAACTGCGGGATACAGCTGAGGAGGGTAGATGGTAGTCTTTTCAAAAAATGAAGAGACACTGAAGGGGGCGCTGCTGAGCGGCATGAAGAGGGACACGAGGATTTGGCCCTGACGGGTCTTTGCGACGCCCAAAGCCTATGAGGCACGGGCCCAGCTGTGAGACCAGCTGCTATGGTCTCCTATCTCCCAAATTACTGTATTCAAATAAGGGCACAAAATGTGAAAAATACAGACAAATACAGTAACTGAACTAGAACTGTCTTAATTACTCGATTTAATTTAATCACTCAGTTACAAAAAAAAAAAGACCTGATTGAAACTTGCCTTCTTGATCATGCGGAAAAATGAGGGAAGGAAGATGCCTAATAGCGGGTGAAGGTCCAATTAAAAAGAGAGCGAAGGCCGGAGCTGCATGACAGCACTTCACATTAAAAAGTGAATGAAAATGCAGTCACCGCAGAACTGAAATATCACAAGAGCAGGACTGCAATGCAACAACGTATCAGAAGAAGACATCCCCGGACTCACCCAATAATGCAAGGTTAGTCACGGATAAGCTATGTCCCTGTTAGCCTCTGGGAGTAGCCCAGCCTACCTTTGTCATCACTTTGATTTAAATTATTTAGCTCAATTTACTTCTTTCTACGACTCCTGTTTCTCAAGATAATCACCACTGAAATGAAAGCTGAGGAACCCTGTTGCTTAGCTGCATCAGCTTGCGTAATGCTGTAAATAATAACCATATAATATTAATAATTGAAAAGCACTATATACACGTTATATACACATATATGTGTGTGTGTGTATGTGTATATATATTTGTATATAAATATATATTTATAAAATGAAAATTAGTTGAAAAAGTGGCCACAATAATTCTATCACTCAATAAGATCTTATTATCTAATGGCATTGGTATTGGTATTGCCATTAGTTGTTCCAACAGACAGAATACAGTGCCAACAAATCAGTTGTCTTTGTTCAATATCGTTTTTATGGAATCCAAAATATTTCCTCAGAGCAGGTGAATGTCTTTTATTGACCAGTCATTGTTCGCTTTTCTTGTCTTCACTCTTTCTTGTTAAATTTCTCACCTATGCGCCACACTGTGTGCGTGATTTTTATTACGTTTTTTCTTAAAACATGCTAGATACTCTTGAAAAGAAACTACAAAATTGTGAAGCTTGCTATGTTTTGTTTCAGGCGACAGAGTAAGAATGTTTTAGCGCACATTGTCTTAACCTAGCTGGCAATCATATGGCTCCTCTGGTGTGACAGTTGCATGTGCATGGCATGCAATGTCGACATTACCATCACACATAATGCAGGGTGGCGTGGGGGCACAGCGGGTAGTGCAGTCATTGCACAACACCGCATTGATTGTGTGGTTTTTACACCAGATCCTTCGATTTTGCCACGAACCACATTGCCCCAAATGGTTACCATCAGGTGGAACTGGAGGAAAAATTAGCTTCGAGCAGAAGCCGTGGCCCATGCAAACATGTGCCCTAAGTTGCCGGCCTGCCACCCTGCTGGGATGGGCTTCTGAACCGCGCCAGTCAGCCTGTGTTATTCCAAACTAATCAGTCACAGACTTGTCCCATAACTGTAAAGAATTACACCTAAAGTTAATCAGCATAAAGGGTATTTTGAGGGGAATTATATCATTCAGCAGTTATTTATGACAAAAATTCATGTCAAATGTAATTAATGAAGTATTATGATTATAATAATTATTCTCAAATACCTGGTTATGGCTTCAAACATGACCTAAATGGACTATTATAATCAAAACAACAAACTGGTTGACTTAACATCCTGTATTATTTATGATAATAAATAATATTATAGTATTTTTGATCAGCAAGCGTTTCAAGATTCTTGGTTATTTTGAAATTAGAATTAGAATTACAGTAAAGATCCATGAAACCAGAAATTTCAGAAACACACAGGTTACTGTTTGCAACAATGTTTCACTATACATATGTCTGGGAGCACATTCAAATCCTGTCGAGTTATATTTATGCCACAGAAATCTTTCTAAATGCGCATTGTGTAACAATACCGGGCCAGAGGGGGCGGAGCCCCACAGGGGTAACTAATCAATTGTCATTAGTGCAGGTATAAACGGAAGTTGAATCAAGACTCCTATGCGAAGTATTGTGTCAATGTATCACTTGTGCCTTACCAAGCAGTTTCTCGTCTCTAGTCTCCCCGGTCGCCTCGTTCCTGTAAGTCTTCCCTTGATCCAGCACCTCCCGTTTTCACCTCCTGTTCCTAGCCCAGTTCCCGTTCCTGATCCTCCTCCCCAGCCCAACCCAGTGTCCTGTTGTGCCCTCTCCTTCGGTGTCCTGTCCTCGTCCCTCTTCGTCGGACTGACCACCTGAATTTCGACCTTCCTGCCTGCCCCTCGACTACGACTCTCGCCATCTGTTTCAGACACTTTTGCTGTGGAAACAAGGCTCGCTAATAAACCTTACTTGCCTTGCATATCTGGGTCCGACTCTCTGTCGCCGATCGCTACACATTGCCTTTTCACTGATATCAATGAGATCTCATAACGGCCTTCTGCAAAGAGGGGGCGGGGGGGGGTTAGAACAACTAATGAATTTGAAACATAACTGGATTGGTCTGGGTTGGGGGCCCATTACGATATGCTTTCATGGGGCCCAAAATGTATAGTTGTGCCAGAGCATTAAGAAACATTTAAAACATATCATATTAGTCTTACAGAAAGTATTACCCTGGAATCGTTTCATAGCAGATTTCATGTGTTCCAGGACACAATCTGAACTAATTTTATTTGAAGTAATTTTCAAATAGCATTTCTTTTTAGAATAAAACCAGCCCGTCATAGTTATATTATTTATAATAATAATAATAATAATAAATAAATAAATAAATAAATAAATAATCGCAAAGCAGCGCCACCTGGTGGATTTAATCTTTTTTATAGCCATTCATTCCCAGCTGTCGGTCAGCCCTAGAACGGCGCCGATATTTTGCATCTTGACACCTCAGATGACGCACAATTAAATATTAATATAAAACATATTTCAAAATTGGGCGGTGCTGTTGCATAACTTAAATCAGGCCATTTAAAGTTTTAATACTTTAATACTTTACCTTTTTAGTAAATTAAAGTCTACAAAGGGGCAGTCTCCATGAAGACAATGACAATGACAACACAGTTACAACTAGACGGTTATTGCGCTCTGTCAACATACACAAAATGCATAAAGGTGTTCGGTCCTATAAGAAAATGAACTTTTAATTCGCCATCGCTAAAAACTTTAGTAAACGAAAAAATACCGATAACACAGCCGCTTATTTTCCATATAAACCACCGCTATAGGTTACTTCACGCAGTCAAAATTAAAGCGAGATGACATTAATTGCAAAAAAAAAAAAACTTAAAATGAGTGTACGATGGAAAGCTGTGGGTCAACAGCTAAGATTCAACTTCTGTTATGATAATTTCAACAAAATGAAACCTACAGATCAGCCATTGTTCACTGAAAATAAAAAAAGCTATTTATTGCTATTACGCGAAATTTGAAGTCTTACCTTTTTCGGATATCCAGAATTAGATTTTCTTTGTTTTTTTTTATTTTATTTTATCACTGAAGTCCTCGAAACAAAATCCTTATGCGATGTATTACTTCTAACAGTTCTGCGCTGCGAGCAAATGCGCAGTCAAAAAGAAAATCTCTCTAAAGCTTTACTGATTGCAGTATTTACGAAACGGGGAAACGCTTAACTAGAGTAGCTAAGTAAAGTTTGCTTTGTTTTTAATACTGAGCGCAACTTTCCCTCACTGCACTATTGGGGCCAGGATGCTGGTCGTGCTCGCGCTGCCCCGCACGACTTGCCGCTGGATTCGCATGAAAAGCGCTTCCCAGCGCATCACACACACACACAGAACCACACAAGCGGCCAACAGTAGCCGGAGGGAATGAATAGATTTGGGAGAAGCTCAGTGGGCCCGTCTGCAATGATTAAAAGGGGGTTGGGACATGGTATGGGGCTGGGTCGATTTTCTTAAAGGGGCCACCCCCTGGCCGCGGTCACAGCCGCGCTTAGAAGGTCCACCGACAGCACCTGCATTAAAATGGGTCGGAAAGCGCCGACAATAATCGGACCTTTTAAGATCACCAGCTTCCTTATATAAATGGTCGTTCATTTTTGTGCAATTTTAAATGTTTTAAAAAATATGTTAAACACATTTCAGTATGCATTCCCTTTCCAGTTTATTTCTGGTTTCGGTATATGGTGTATTATGACGTTTTTTTCAGGAGCGTGCTTGAAAAACAATTTCAATCGAGGCAGTGTTACAGTTGACCAGCTTGGTGTTTATGCCGTTGTGCACCATAAACGAGGATACTGCGCTTTTTATACGTCAGTTGTTAGCAGGCTTAGCATGTGCTTTCACCCTAAGCAATGTACATTGTTGAGAAAGCAGGGTTAGACAGTCTCTGGGGCAGCTGGTGATTAAAGGCCCAGTGGCAGAATCACTCTGCTGAACCTTGGATTTTGCCAAATGACACCCCCACGTCGCTGTGCACACGTTTGGCCAGCAGATTCAGTTTAGGTTTGGTCAGAACTGATAGTAACAGTAGGGCTACCCAATCAATTTACTTTTCTTTTTTTCGTTTAATCGCTTCATTAAAACGTTGGATGTATGAGCGTGTGATGGGTGAACACGGTACGCATTGTAGATGACTCCTAAGTAATTCATTGCAAATGTAATTGTGTGTGGTCTGTGCCTTTCTCTCCAAATCGAAGTTCCTTTCTGCTTGTTTGTCCCTCACCCCGCTTTCACCCTTTTTAGAGCGGTTGTAAAAAGGCGTCCTTGTTTAGCGCAGTGCCGCGAAAGCATAGTCGCGTTAGGTAGTTAAATAACCGCGAGGAGAGTGAGAGAGGAGCCTTCACTGCCTGCCTGCCTGCTGTGAGGTGTGGACGCGGCTGCGTGGATGGGCGCGCCCCTCAACACTGACTCGCTTGTGGAGCCTAGATCGCGGCACCAGCTGAATACCAACATGCATCAGAAAGGGAGCCCAGCACCTTGCCTTAGCAGCCACTGGTGCCCGGATAAAGCCCGTGTTCAGACCCCCTGTGTTCAGGCGCCCCGCTTAGAGTTTCCGTTGCATTTTTCTGCTCATTTGTCTTGCGGTTGTTTCACTGACAGTGTGATAAGAGCAACTTTAATAGACAACGTAGTCAGTCTTAATCAGTCTCAATACTAAAACCAAATTATAATGTTATAAAGCTGACCATGTTTTAGATTTCTCTGGATCATTTGAGCTGGTCTGGTTCTGCTCTACTTCACCCTTTTTCATTTGTCCATTTAATTTTTTTTTTTTAAAATTATAAAAAAATTATGTTTTTCTCCTTTACACCCACTATGTACCTGCCTGTACTTTTGTTGGTTTAACAAGAACCTAAAAACCTAATTGTTACCTAATACAGCAAATTAAACCAAATCGCTGCATGAATTGGCCCTTCTTCAGCTCAGCAAGGAGGGGCACAGAAAGCGGGCATCGCCCCTAATGACCATCCCACCTCTGGCAAGCATCGCTTCTTGCCCAGACTTACCTGCCCCCCCCCCAGCTTAGACAAAGCACAGCCATTCAGGGGTCTCCGCCCTGACCCAATGCTCTACTGCCCACTTCTAAAAAATATCAGGGCAGGAGTAAACTGGACAATGAATGACAAGAGGAAAACACTCACAGATTTCTATTGTCTCTGAAAACATGGACACTCCAACATTGCAGGTATCATTGATTTGATTTCGAATTCTAAGGGCCAAATAATGTTAATTATTTCATATCTTCATGTTAAACAGCTATATGTTACCAGTAATTATGTCCAATTTAGGTGGTTGTTTTTTTTTTAATCCTAAGTGGTCATTATCCACACCTCTTTTGCTATATATATATGCCTTATCAGGCTTTTGAATTTGTCATTTTACTTTTAAATGGTGGAAAATTAATTACAAGCTCCCAAACTAATTTTATTCAGATGACTCCTGAGACCTGTCTCATTCTTATTATAAAAATGCGTCAACATGTTTGTAAAATTTAAACAGATTCTCGGTTCACTAAATCAGAACTAGTTGGACAAAAGTGCAGAATTTGGGCTTTTGACACAGAATGCGATTCTTCTTTGTTCAAAACAGTGCCATTTAGACGCTAATTCCCCATCCATTAGTAATGGGGTTCTGCCTCATTATTTGCCGGACGATAATGGAGATGCTCACCCCCCATTGGACGCACTGGGCACGGCCACGCAGAGGCCCTGTCTTTGAGGCCACCCCATATTGCATTTACACACTTGGCTGATTGGCTTTGGCCTATTTGGATTGATTGCCCTACATACCCTGCTTGATCTAGGATACTCTGCTTTGGTAAGCTGCTGGCATTCTCACAGCACATCATAATCTTTTGTACAAAGCACCACAATTCGACGTCTTTCTCGCAATTCCTACATTAGCTCTTTGATCTTTAGTCCCAAAGTCATTTGGGGTCTTTTCAATGGCACATGATCTCTCTTCTTTACCATTTGCAATTTTCACAGTGAAACATCTAATTTGAAACACTTTGAATGTAAATATCCCTCCACCCATCCATGTTCTATACGCTAGTATTAACACACTCTACTAGGCCGATGGTGAGTCAATACAACATAATTTCGTTCTCATGTGCACTAACCGGTGTATGTTCTGAATGACAATAAATCGGCTGTTGTATTCTATTCTGTTCCATTCTATCCTATACCCACTCATCAAGTGCAGGTTCCAGAGCCTATGTCTGAGTTCATATGCATTGCTTAAGTTTGATCTTTTGTTACTTTTACAGTTCATTAAACTCCCCTTTATCACTCGGCATACAAAGTCATTTCCACAGCTTTGAGAGTAGCACTGTGGCCCATATCTCCAAATATCCCACCCTAAAGTATATCCTGCTACATTCCCAATGTATTCTGGGATTGATGCCAAGCACACCATAACTCTGAACTGAATATTTTTTGTGATATTGAATGAATGAATACTTGCGAGTGTTGCTTCATTGCTTAGTTGATTCCGTTATCTTACGTGTCACTGCAGCTGGCTATGGATGTATTTGTGTAAAGGAGAGCAAGGGTATGTCTGTAGAACATGCCCCATACCAAGTAGAGGTTACTTTTCAGCCTCACTTTGTTGCAGGGCTCCATGTCTCCTTCATCTGTGCATTTCTACAGTTTGTGTAACACAAATGTCACGTCAGTGTGATGGGAAATGCCTGTCAGCATGTGTAAGCTGCCAGTAGATTGGTGGTATGTGCGGGCATCTGGGTGACTGTGATTCTGCGATATAACATGCAGGTCGATGCATCTGATCTGGTCTCTGGTTCCATGCCACTGAAGTATGAAGCTGGCCGGTCCCACACATGGACAGATGGTCTTCCAGCTGGATCCACCCCCAGCACATGCAAGAGGAGCTGAGACTTACCGCTTATGTACTTACAGATCTTGAAATGTACTTTTCTTACATACATGCATACATAGTAATAGTATCTCCACTATTTTTTACTCTTCAAGTACTTAGTGAGGTAGTGTCTATCTCAGCAAGTACAGGATTTAATTTAACATTGGTAATTGCAGTCTTATTTATTCTTTTTTAAATAAATTTTACCTATTAATTTCTACAATGCAATTAAATGTCTCTTTGGTTTTGTTATTAAGATACGTTGGCAGACTTGTTTGGTTTGCACATCGGTTTATTCCTAATAGCATTTGTTTTTGCAGTCTTGGTAATAAATTATTTTGAAGCTGCTGTATCAAAATTGCACCACAGCATGAACCCAAAACCAAGGTTTGTAGCGAAATGTGAATTTTGTATACTGATACTGCGCTACTGAATACTGTTGGACTATCAGAAGAAACTCTCATAAAAACAATGTCAACTCTCCAAAACAAACACATGGACAGAGATGGACAATTCCTGCAAATCTGTCATGTTTGTTCATTTCACTTCCAAGATCATTCCATAAAAATATTTTTCTTCTTATGCATAAATGTATTATGGGGTTAAACATTACAAATGCTGCCTTTATGCATAGTCTGAACCCATCTTGCACACACCATTCCCCACAGGTTGCCCCTAACAAACATAATTTAGCTATCCTCACCCTGGGGTGTCTACTGCATGGGACAGTGCACTTCCGTGGAATGCTACTCCACTGAACATCTGGTCACAGGGTAGACATGTACCAGTAATACACATATGGGAACTAGTTTAAAAGCCACATCACATTGTTTTAATACATTTTACATAAGATATATGAAAACTATATATATACCATTTATATACCATAGCATTATTTTAATATATTTTCAAATATTTTATGCAAAATTTATTAAAACAATGCGATATATATACCATTGTAATCCTGAAAATACATTTTAAAAACGCTATTTGCAGCCCAGCAACTCAGTACCAATTATCACCAGCAGGAGTCACTAGAAGTTCAGGATAAAATGTGGGAAGTGACATTCAATTTTATGCTGAGTAGCAGCAGTGGTGACAGCAGTTGCCCTTGCCTTTGTACATATGTATCAGAAGCCTTTGTCACTCATTTTCCTTAACCTCCTCATCAGGGAAGATGTCAGTGAGCTTGGATCCTATCTCAGGAAACACAAAGAAACTCTGGATGGGACATTTCAAATATGCACAACTATACGGATAGACCGTGGACTATTTAAAGGCGCGCATTAACCAAAGTTCTGGAATTTTTGGATATATACATTTGCATGCATTTCTTAATTAATTTAGCTGATGCTTTTGTCCAAAGAGACATACGAGTGAGGCAAATAGCATATTACAAAGATGCACGTTATCAAGTCGACTACGCATATATAAGTGCAGCTAGGCTGAGCTTCTAATGAACACCTGGGTACAAGTGTAACCAATATGTTTGTTATTAATATACATTATTTAATTATAATGTTTGTTATTATCAAATAATGTTCGTTATTAATGTGTGTTAAAGCTGTTAAGGTATGTTAGCATGTTATGGTATACTTACATGCTGCTTATGAATGTTCTATGGATGCATTATGAATGCATTGGGAAGGTGTATTGAATGTTCTGTGAATGCATAATGCATGCATTAGGAAGGTGTGCATAATGTAAAGCGTTACTGACTATTCACTGGCCAGAAGTGCAACAATAAGAACATCCAGGGAACATGGCATTAGGCTAGTAGAGAAATCCATGAATGGTGAAGGGGTGTAGAGGGATTCAAATGACTGAATGTGGTTTGGCAGATCGTTCCACCATCGGGGAATCACACATACGAAATGTTTGGAGTGAGACTTCTCGCATGGTGGAGGAAGCTCCAGGCACTGTTGGTTCGCTGACTGAAGGGGGCGACATGGGACGTAGATAATAAGCAGCCCCTTGATGGGGATGGGTGGCTGTCAGTTAATGGCCCTGAAAGCTAGCACCATGGACATTAACTTGATACAAGCGCCTACAGTGAACCAGTGAAGAGAGACCAGGAGGGGCGTAACATGAGAGCATCTCGGCTGATTGAATATCACATGTGCTGCCTTGTTTCGAATCATCTGCAGAAGTCTGACAGAACAAACTGGAAAAGCGGCTGGAGGGGAGCTTCACTGGTGTAGTCGCTAGGTGACACCTGCCCGGACTGGAAGCTGAGCTGCATACTCAGACAAATGAAACATCAAAGTAAGAAAAGAAGGAATGCAGCGTACCCAGCAAGTGTCATGACACCTCAGTGTGCATGCACAGTACAGGGCAGCTGTACGGACGTCGCAGGAAAACTTCTGCAATCTTCTAGATTCTTGAGTAGTTCTTGGTATCTGCTTTATAGGGGTTCTTGATTCATTCTGCCAGCACCAGCAGAAGAACTGTAGACTCTGTCTTTCTCTGTAAAGACAAAGGGATGTCACAGGAAGTAATGAACAGAAGGCAGCAGGCAAGCTATCATCATCATCATCATCATCAGTCAGGTCCATACATACCTTGGATTAGCCCACCTGCTACCACAGTCACCCTAGATCAGCAGTTACCATGGGGAGGAAGGTTGCGTTGAGCTATTTCTAAACATTGTTATAGAAAAAAATCTATTATAATCATCAATACTGGACATACAGCATGGATATCAAGCAGTATTAGACGAACACATCAGATGACTGTAGTATACTTTTTCACCAGTAGCTTTTAATGTCATCCACAATCATGAACACATACCTGATCAAGCAAGAGCATCATTTAGATAAACGAGAGGATCTGAAAAAACACAAATGTGAGTAAATACAGTATATTATATAATAACTGTTGAACCACTTTTAAGCAAGTTTTAATAAGTTTTACATTTTTCCACATAATGGTTATTCCTCACTGACCCATGTTTTCGATCATCTGAAAAATGGCAGCCAGATTTGTTACTGATTCTAATATCCATTCATAAACCCATCCATTTTCAGGCTCAGTCAGTGCCATAGTGTTCTGTCTCAAGCATTGCGCCTTTATAAAAATATTTCTATTTGTTTTAATAATGACCTTCTCCATCTTTCCTGGTGGCCAAGGTGACAAATGAGCTTCTTTATTCTCCATTCCCGAGTACTTTCATAAACTACGCTATAGTCCGCCCCATATTCTAACACGGTGCTTTCTCATGATAAATTCATGGCAGCCGACGTCACGATAAATCGCCATAATTCCTGAAGCAGCTGCTGACAGAATCCGAATAATGTGCTCAGTCTCTTATGAGTGGCAGTGACTTGGTACAAGAATGCTTAAGCATGAAGGATTTCCTGAGTTCTCAGCTCAGGTTTCAGAGCTTGCCAAAGCATAAGGTGCATCGTGACGGCCTAACAGCCACCGATGCACAGTCCCTGGCCGTTTCCTGAGTGATCAATAGTGTGTTGAGACATTGCCAGGAGATGAACCATCTTGACCTATTGCAGGGGTAGCCAATCTTATTCGCAAAGGGCCGGTGTGTGTGCAGGTTTTTGCTGCAACTCCCTGATTAGATTACTAATTAGAGGACTGATTGGCTGAGGAGTCCTCACACCTGGGTTTGAACAGTTGACCTAAAGGCTATCCCAAAAACCTACATACACAATGGCCCTTTCTGGGTAAGATTGGCCACCCAGGGCTAAATGTTATACCTTTATTTTCTGATTCTCCCTTTGTGTTCCGTGTTCCCTTTGCTGAGAATCGCTACAGTATGTGGATCGTCTCTCCTTTGAGGTGCCCTGGTGTAACAGTTTTGCTTGTGCTGGTTTTTTTGGTGTTAACTGAAATTGATGACAATGCCAGTATTCCATCTGCTTTACAACCCCCTGGGTAAAACTTCAAACCTAAAAGGTTCTTTGGAAGATGTTTTGGAAATTGATTTTAAGTGTAAGATTGCTAAGATGTTAGCATATGTGAAATTACCTATCTAAAGCTACATTTTCTTTTGCTGTTCCATGAAAAGCTAGTTATCACGTTTTGACATCTCACAGGGAAGAACTGACAGTATATTTGGTCCATTGTAGTCATATTAAGGCCCTGCTACTCAAGTCACGGTCCTCGAGGTCTGAGCACTGCTGGTTTTCCAGTCTTCCTTTATCTGCCAGTCAGGTGTGAAGCATCTGACCAATCAGAATTATTAAACTACCCTCCTGGGAGAACTGAAAACATGGCCTGGATTTGGAGTCGAAGTCCTGTTTTGAAGAGCCCTTTATTAAGGCAAGGAGGGTTATTGTAATGAATCAGACAAAAGAATGAATAAAATACAGTTCTCATCAAGGGGTGTTATAGTGCTTGTCTGCAAATAGATGAGGCATATAATCTGTTTTGGACTGCAGAAGACCTGGAATCTATCCCAGGAAATACCGGCATAAACCAGAGAGCACCCTAGGCAGGATGCCAGCCCGTCGCAGGGACAGATATATGCAAACAATGTCATGCAGTCACACAATATGGGTAATTTAGTGACAACCAATTCACCGGATCTCATGTTGTTTTACTTTGGAAGAGAAATCCACACAGCAGGCTTGGCCCCTGAAAAATCCCCGACAGGCATTTTTTATTATTTCTTTCCCAGATTTTGAAAACCTGTCCCGCTTACACAGATCTGTCAATCTTCTGGTGCCATGAAAATGCAACTAAACTAATAAAAATTCATTTTGAGTTGACGTTTGACCATTTGAAATTTTCTCAAAAGGTGTTAATGCTATTTCCATCAAACCTTTTTATAAGTACTGTACCAGGAGTCACATTACACATATAAAACATCAAGGATGTGCTGTTACTCCGTCATTATGGAATATTTTTATGAAATTAGGAAATTCACAAAAAAAACTCAGGCAACTAGAGTCCAAAATAATGGACTGCCTGAATAAATAGCAATAGCAGAATAGCAAATATGACCAATTTAAACATTTTCACAGAAATACTATTGGGTGGACAGCTTCCACAGCTTTATTGCTAAAATTAATTTTATAGATTTTTGTCGTAAAAATCCATGACATGACATACAAGTCAAGTCAAATGGTTTTTTATTTTCATTTCACTCATATATGGTTGGTGTAGTACACAGTGAAACAAAACGATGTACGTTCTCCAGGACCATGACGCTACATAAAACCAGGACTACAGAGATCGACATCAAGTACAGTGGTACCTCGGTTCTCGAACTTAATCAGTTCCGGGCTCCGGATCGAATCCTAAAAAGTTTGAGTTCTGATTTAATTTTCCCTATAAGAAACAATTGAAAACCAATTAAATGGTTCCCAGCCCCCCAAAATTACACCTAAATATGTGCGTGTGTGTTTTTTAGCAGCACAAAATGAACAGGATAAAACAAGAAGAACAATTTTTCAGAATGGCTTCCAAAATGATAAATATCTTATCCCAACATTACCCCTGTCCTGCCCCATCGTCCGCTCCTTCCGTGTGCCACGCCCCCTCGTTAACCTCGTGTGGGATCCATATGTGATCAGCTGTTTCTGGTTGTTGTCATTAGTCCTCTGTGTGAAGTCCGCATTGTGTGTAATCCAGAGTATGTGAGTGGAGTGGAGCGGCAAGAATTTCCGCTCCGCGCTCAGAGCATTTCATAATCACTCCGCTCCAGCTCCGCTCTGGGTTTACCATTTTCCGCTCCTTGCTCCCTCCCCGCTCCCTCCTCACTTGATCCTCGCTCCATGTTCGTTCCATGAAATAAATGTCTCTAATTAACGCTCCACTGTAATTTTTCATTATTTGTTTATTTTTATATCGAACCTCTGTGCGTTCAGTGAAAAACAAATAGGGCCTACACAATACTCGGAAAAAAATATTAACGTGCTTTAGTAGAACAGTAGCTATATTAGCCCAAGCTAAATATATATTGGCTATCGTTTAGCTCACTTTAGCTCGAATGCTGGATGTGGCTAGATTAAATAAATAACCAGAAGAAAAACATTACATTAAATAAAATAAATTACTAAACTGAAATAAGACTAACCCCCATGTAAGATACACAGCTTGTTTTATTGTGTTATATTAGGAAATTATAATTTCTACTTCTAATATTTAGAGAGACAAAGAAATGTATTATGAACCACCGACCTTTAGATTTGCTGTCCAAGTGTGAGTGGAACACTGTATCGTTTTCTCGACACACGGTTCGACTTCTGATATTCAGATCGAGGTCAAACTAGGTCAAACTGATTTGTTCGAATTTCAAGAATTTCGAGTTCTAGTGAGTTCGAGAAACGAGGTACCACTGTACATGTGTGTGCAAACATTGCAAGACAATTCAACAAGACATATCACTATAGGTGATTTGGTGAGGAATGACCCATAAAGTAATGTCCTGTTTCTAAAAGACACACTTTTGTAACAGTAAAAATATTTATAGTTTGTCTATGCAAATATTGTCGCTGTTTGCGATGACATGATGGAGCGTTTCCCCCAGGTACTTTCTGTGAAGTGGGCGTTTCCTCACTTTGAGGCGCTTACCAGGGTGCAGTTCTTACGGAAAGTAAAACATTCGGGCACTGGAAAGGGAAGGAGATCGAATGGCGACTCCCGTGAAGCCCGGCTTCTACAGACAGGAGATCCAGAAAACCACTTGGGATGTCCCGGAGAGATACACGGCGCTGAGAGCCGTGGGATCGGGGGCTTATGGGACCGTATGGTGAGAAAGCGCCGGATAGCATCGTGAGGCTTGCGGCTTGACTGGCCTTTTAAAATGACATTGTTGCAAAAATCCTACTGCTGTTACACTGACGCCTGTAATAGGGTCTCCTTAACTTACAGAAATGTCCTTCTTAAGTTCAACATATTGTAATCCGCTTGGTGGAATGCTCCTAAAATTCTTCGTATATTAATTCATAATGTTTTTATACAGCTGGACATATAATGTATCACTGGACCATTTGCTAGATATATGCGATTATGATACAGCGTTCTGGTCAAAACTGAATATTTTAACATGCGCGATACGGGAGTTTTTCTGTTTGCCTTGTGAAGTTTGCAAGTTCAGACTAGTTCCAAGATAAGACGAATACCTGCAATCTCCCATTTTGCTTAAGGCTACGCCGATTTACCAGTCTGTACAGTATCTCTACCCGAAAATGCATGGCCGGCAAATAAACACTAATTCGAGTAATTTTCGCATCTTTAAGGATTCACTGTGGACTTGTATTATATAGTAAGGTGCATAGTTGGGTATGTTGGAAAAATAATATTGCTTTCGCTGGGTAACAAATGGTTAATTAGATTACCTCAGTAACTTGTTTTAAGCAGCGTTGCGTTTTTTTTTTAACCATGTCGGTCATCTTATTTCTTTGAAGTTCCGCAATTGACCAAAAGACGAAGGAAAAGGTGGCAATAAAGAAGCTCTATCGGCCGTTCCAGTCGCTGATCCACGCCAAGCGGGCATACCGCGAACTGCGGCTGCTGCGCCACATTCAGCACGACAACGTACGCGGAAGCCGGGGCTTCTCTCGCACTCGCCGCCTTTATCAGCTTTGCTGTCCCCCTGAGATGTTGTTCTTTGTATGATTGCTTAACTTGGAAGCCGATCGACATGATGGGACCTGTCATGTTAGGACAATTTAATTAGGTTAGATAGTTGCCAATAGGTTGAAACACTGGCAATTTATCGGGCACTCCTAATTACACCTGTCTCACGGAACCCGTTTATTTATGTATGGGAATAGACCACAAGCTCCATCATTATGCATGTTTCAGATGAGCTAAGACAACAGCTATTATACCACAAAATAAAAATACAGAGCAGATATATTTGACAAAAATACAGGAAAGAGGTAGATAAAGGTACCTCATGGGGCATGTAAAATCTAAAGCTAAATTTGCCCTGTGTCTCTCCCTCTGCTTTACATTAACTCTTCTTGACCCTTTAGGTCATCTGCCTTCTGAATGTCTTTACACCAGATCCCACGCTGGAGAAATTCCAGACTTTGTGAGTAGATTCAGGAAGCTGTGAGATCCAGCGCATTTCATAGCTGGAATCCTCGACTTGTCCAAACAGGTGGGGTGGGGGGCTCAGCAACACGTTACCGGTGGTTGGGATTACTTGCACTAGGAGACTCACTTTGTGAGGCTGATTTGCCCATGTGTTGCTCTCAGTTAATTTGTACTCCAGCTTCAGAGCCTCGTTTCCTCACGATTGTAGCCACCAGACAACTCGTACTGTACTGTATGTGTATGTGCGCGTGCTCTATGAGGAAATATGCATGAGAGTTTTTTTTTGTTATTTGTATACATGATGTAAATAAAGTAGTTTTTGAGTAACATTGAGAGTCTCCTGTGGGGGGGGGGGGGGGGGTTTTTCTCCCACTCTTTCCCCCCACATTATCCTAACCAGGGAAATGTTGGGGGGAAAGCTAAAGCTAACTAAAGAGGGTGTAGGGGGGGGTGGGG
>JAABNY020000108.1:27301399-27321331 GCA_015164015.2 Brevimyrus niger | reverse complement strand
CTGATGGTTCCTGGGGCAGGTTTGACATGCCTGGTACAGTTGTCACCCATCCCGTAATGAAAAATAAATCACTGTGTTCCATTCTTAACCAGTGTGGAATGCGATTTGTCTCTTATTTCTTGAGATTGAAAGTGGAAACCCTCATTTCTGGTGCCGGAGACTGTAAACCTCTCCGTTCTGTGTGTTCTGCCGGATGACAAAGCTTCAGGTGGTGAACTAAATTCGCAGCATTTACCATTTAGTCAGGGAGGTGTTCAGGGAGGTGTTCAGGGAGGTGCTCAGGGAGGTGCTCAGGGAGGTGCTCAGGGAGGTGTTCAGGGAGGTGTTCAGGGAGGTGCTCAGGGAGGTGTTCAGGGAGGTGTTCCCTACCTGGCTGCTGCATGTCGGACCTTAAACTGAAAGAGCATTACCACTCCCCCAGCATCTCCTTACCTTCTTAAGGTATAATATATCTTTGCTTAAAAGGCGTTGCAGCAGCTGCGTCGCTTTGTTCACTTACACTGTCATTTCCTCTGAGAGAACACTCGTCTCATCCGCGATCTTACCAAAACAGTAGCGTGTGGTGTGTACCGATAAATTAACCCTGCTGTACGTGTGTTGGCTGCAGGTTGTCCATTTTAAAAGACCACCATATGATTGGTTGGAATTGCGTTCATCTCAGTGATATGATTGCCTGAGGTGCGATATCAAGCGATATTCCTTACCAGCCGTTTATTTACATTTGTCATTTTCTTATTTAAATGTCATATGATGATAAGTCAGTGTGTCATTTACATCGGCCAGCCCTTTCCTCTCTGTGAATTTTGTGGACTGGGGGATTTTTCCCAGACGGTGATTGGGTGTCCTGCCAAAGTTCCACAGCCCACATATGGCTCCCAAAGTCCATCTACAGACCAGCACCTGCTGCTTTCTGAAATGTTCAGTACATTTATAAAAAGAAGTGTAAGAAAATGTGACGATTTATCATTGTTTGACGTAATGTAACTGGCAAACATTTGTTATTCGTTATGCCGTTAATGTAGAATGTTTTCTCTTTTTTACCTAGGCCTCATCCATATGGAGATCATGACCTTTGACCCTAACAACCCCAGAGCAACTGCAATATAGGAAGCACCAAGATAGATTAATGTTACTATTCGCTGATTTGGCGAGGATATTCTGCCTACAGAATTGCAGTATTCATGGATTTTCTGAGATTGCCTTCCTTTGATGTAATACATCGATACAGATGTATTTTATTTCAAGGCCCAGTGTTGTGTGAAAGTATGAGTTCCCAAGGAAGAGAGCAGTTAGGATATGAAAAACTAAGCTCTGATTAGCATAAAACAGAAAGAATATACAAGTAAAACTCTAGTCCAAAACCTTCACTCATTGGATATAATCGCTTAAGATATAAAACTTTGAGCAGTTTAAAATAACAATGACAGTGCTGGAATCTTCTCATTTCATCCTCAGGAAGTTAGCAGACTTAATCTAAACTAACTAGAATCTTTGTTTTGTGCATATTGAACATTTTACAGAGTAAATAATGTAAAAGATTGGTGCAGGCAGATTGTAATCTATGTTTGTGAAAAATCAGCCTGGCGCTGTGACCTGGATGGGAGTCAGGTGACATGGAGAATCAGCCGCCCCATCTCTGTCTGTTACTGATGATATAATAATGTTTTTGTTCTTTCCAGTGACCCAAAAATACACACCCAGGAATTTACCCTAGCCCTGATACCTAACCCTAACCCTGCTCCTCTTTGTAGCCTGTCTAAGACCCAGCCAGCCTCCATTGTGATTTCCTGTTTTCCACTTGTGTTGGCATGGAACTGAATCTGTTGTTTTCTTTTCTTCCTACACTTAAAGCCCCTCTCAATTTCTGTACCCAAATAAAGCCCCCAGTTACTCTTCCAAGTGTTCTATGATTCTGTTCACTTTCCCACCTAGTAGAAGTCATACAGGCAATACTACTGTAAGTTCTTCTCTGACGTGATATATTTCCCAGACCCCACTAGGCAGCACTGTCACCTCTCTCCCGTCACATGCCCCCCCTCAGTTTTGGCTAACTGGTCTCTCTGAGTTGAGCAGTGTGTGTGTATATGCCCCTCCCCCAGGTGTCCGCCTGCCTGGGGCCCTTTACTTTCTTGAGCCCCCTCATAATCCTGAACTGGTCACATTGTTGATGACTCAATGGACTAGTTACTGTTTCCATATGACATGAATCCCATCAATATGGATCTGCCGATTAAATTTTTTTTTTAGCAATTATAGAACTTTATAATTATTAAACAAAAAAAAAATTTGAAGCATTTATTTCATTATGATTTATCTGATTTTAATTAAATTACTCAGACATCTGAAATTTTGTGATGGAAATTGCTGAATTCCATGCAGGAATACAATATTAATTGTGAAATGTTTTTTATATGCAGAAATGGATTATTGAAGTCAAGTGGGCTTCATTACTGGAATTTGCTTATTGTTACAGTAACAATTCATACAGCAGAGGGCAGTATCTTTAAATAAATAGTGTAAAATCATCCCTGGGGTCTGTGCTAGGTGTTTAGGACTAATTTTAATCAGATATAATAAATAATATGATTGATCTTGATTAAATGATATCATGGGCCATTTTCATAGCATTCCTATGTTCTCATTTTGACATAGACTTTTTTAATCTTTATAAGATTATTATCCAGTCCCTCTTGTTTGTAGTCCCACACAATATTCATTATATATGTCTGTCTGTGTCTGTCTGTCTGTCTGTCTACATACATAGCATGCTCAATAATGAAAGCCTGGTACCTTCCAGTAACCTTGCACGGTGAGCTTCCTGGTACTAAAGTCTACTGAGATCATGTAGATGTAGTGAGAGGCTTGGCTCCATAACCAGGAAGAGAAGAGCACTACTAGCACAATTATACCATCATTAATTATCAGCGAGACCGTCAGACTTCGCGGCAGTTGAAGGTTTAACGTGCAAGGTCCACACGAAACGCGGTAATGCAGTCCTGCGGTGTTTCACACATGCAGCTCCCTTCCCGATGGAGGCAGTTCAAGCCCTCAGTGTTATGAAGCCGCTTCATCGCTTCCTGCTGCTCGGCACGAACACATTAGCTGGATCCTTTCGAAGTATGTGAAAAACACTCCATGAACTGCAGTTTATTCAACTCGCAAATAACATTCCAGTTGCATGCATCACTTTTAATCGCAGTTCTTTGGGGAGGGCCCCAGCACTCCTCCAGAAGGCAGACACAGCTCATATGGCATTCATATATTACAGCACTAGTAAAATGATGTTTTCTTGTTTTAATTTCGACAGATCAGGTTTCTGGGTTATGGCTCCCTGCTTTGTGGGGGCAGCGACCTATCACTCTCAGCATCTGGGCTGCTTTGTGGGTTAGCAGCCTCTGTTGCTAATCACACCATCCCTGGTTAGATACTCCTGGATGGCAGAGAGTTGTTACCATCAGGCCCTGACCGCTCCAGGGACATTGGCCAACACTGCACTGTGACCTTTGCACTCATCTGTACGAGTGTCTTCGTGTCTCACAGGGAGAAAGATCGGATCACTGAAAACCCAATTTCCCCCAGGGATGCAGTATTCATTATGTTGCAAATGGGTTCTTTAGTGCTTCTTTGAAATATTTATGCAGATATCTTTTGTCACTTTCAGTCTGCCAGCCGCCCATTCATTGCTTTGTGCAGGTTGCTACTTGCAGCTCGTTCAGCTTGTTGTGGTTCATCAGATGGTTCCCGTTTCGACCGCTTACATCTGTATATCGCACATACTACTGATCATCTGTCTCAGCCAAATATCAGTCATGCTTCAATAAGGGGAACTTGCCATTGCTATATTTGTGCTATATTATTAAGTCTAGTCAAAGATAACCTATGTGATGCCTATGCAATATCAGAGGGTCCCTAGTCACCGGTTTGCCCTTACAACACACATGGTGGCCCTGAACTTGCACACATGCTGTATGTTGTAATTCAGCTTCACCTTCTGCAGTTAATTTGAAGGCTGCTAGATTTTAGCACTGTGATGAAACTGTGGAAAAGTATTTGAAATAAAAGAGGCAAAATGGCTAAATGTCATTTTAAAGGATCTGTAACTGTTTTCCTACTGACCTGTTTATAAAACAATCCATCCAAATATGTCGTTGTTATTTTATTGTGGGGTTACAGAATCATGTGAATTTGCAATGACTGATGATGCAAAATGACCTTCATTCTAAATGTTTCAAGGCATGAAGCTTGATACCAATGGAATCATATTAAAAATATCCAGAGCTTAAGTTGTGATTAATCAGCCCAAGATGCCAGTTGTTTTATTCAGCAGTTTGAAGCCTCTCAAGACAACTGAAGCAGAAATTGTACTTTGGGCACCACTGCGGCCTCCCACCTTAAAGGTTGCAGGTTTGAGTCCCCTAGTTCTATATATTTGTGCCGGCACGGTTTTGTAGGGTTATGTCTGCGCCTTGCTGTGAACTGATTTCCTCTGTCCCTCTGATGCAGTACAGATAAGCAGACACATAAAACGACTGAATGGTTGCAAATACTCATATGCATGAGAAAATGTATCTGTACCTGTCAACAGATGAATTATTTCTGAACAGCTTTTTCCAAGGCTGTCGAACTGTGACCCAAGTTGGGAAAAGATGCTCTTTCGCATTGTGATTTGGGCCAACCAATCAGAAATCCGATCCATTAATTTCATGAGTTTGCTTTAGCAACAGCATATTGGTGGGAAGAGTTACTTTGCTAACTGGAGTTGTGAGTCAGAAAGGGGACCCGTGTCACAGTCTTTGTGGCATGAGCTGCTGTCTGGTTACTTTACGCAGTTTATGTCTTTGCCAGTATTGGGAAAGAGGAATCCATGCTGTGATGAAACAGCATTCCCTTCTAAGTCAATGGGAAACAGCATACCTTCTTAGTTTGGCACACCAATGCAGAAGGTTTAACTGTTTGTTATGCATTAATTCTAGATTTCTCGTTATATAAATATTCCTCCATGCATCCATCTCAACTGCTCATTCTGGTCACTGTCATATGTGCAATACTATGCAAATGTCTTAGACAGTCAAGAATATGTTCAAAGCAAAATCAGCTTCTGCACAGTACTATACATGTATAACATGCAACAGTTTCAGCTGACTCAAGCAGTAAGAAAAATTATACTCAAATCTGAAATAAGACATTGGAGACCATAAAATGTAGTTGTACAACTCAGATTTATTCAGGATGTTGGTGTTACATTTTCAATTATTTTAGCATAAATCTGGTCATGACAGTCAGCTTTTTATTTTGCTCAAATTTCAAAGAAACAAAATACCAAAAACAAGAAAGCCGTTTACAACGCCTTTTGGTGTCGTCCCTGGCAAAAAAAAAAAAAAAAAAGTGAACGAGCAAAAACTGAATTTGGCCCTCTGGATTTCTTAAGGCTAGTTCAGCACAGACCGCCGCCCTCATGGGGAAAGACACCTCGAATTTCCATTTTGGCCACACAAAGGCCCCACAGAGTCAAGGGGCACTAGGACAGAAGTGGACAGAAATATGACATCCGTCTGTGTGTCGGTCTCTCTACATGCAGAGGACACCTCTCACAGCTGCTTTCCGTACATCTGCAGCATGGTTGGCCAGCACCACAGTGTGAGATCAGTGTTACAGCTGCTGTTCTGTTACCATGCCACGGTCACTCCCTGCTATTGCACAAGCATTAACTTTTACTATTCCAAATACCTTGGAACGGTGACATATTTCATTGCCACTCATTACCAGTCCTCGGTCCTGCTTTATCCCCTGTTAACTTTTTTTTTTTTTTTTTTTTCCATAGATCAGTGTTGGTGAAATGGAGGAAGAAATAAAACTTAAGAAAGGAAATCATGTTATGGAATTTTACTCAGCCATGACTTAATGTAAGAGGAAATGATGTCGAAGTTGTTTCCAGCCCCAGAAAATTATTTTCATCTCTTTGTGTTTTCTTTCCCCAGAATGTGCCATCGTGTGTAAAAATCTAGGCAGGATGCACGTTCCTAGCACTCGAGACCAGTGAAAGCTCTGTCGTTATTTGTAAGGGGAAAAACTGTCAAATAATTTGCATTCATGGATGTACATGGGCTAGCATTAGGTAGGGATGCGGGGTAGGAGGGTCTCCTCTCTAAAACATTCTACCAGTAGAAGTGGTGGTCACCCTGGACTTGCTGATGGTGGAGCTACTGCTTCCCATTCCGCTGGAGCCCCCGGAGTAGCCCGAACCCCCAGCCATGGCCATGCTGTAACCCCCACCGCCTCCACCGCCACCGCTAAGGCTGAAGTTGTAACCTCCTCCACCACCAAGGGCAGATTCCAGGCCGAATCCTGAAACAGAGAAAGAGGTCAGAAATCCATGGTAGATGCATTTGAGTCTCTGTCACTAACACAAACTGTTCACCTCATGCCTCTGTGCAATCTACACCAAGAGGTTAACTTGTTATAGGGAAAACCTACTATGCAGTACCGTGCTACACTACCATATAGTCTACAGTCCACCCTGCCAGCTTTAGCAGACAATGGGCTGCGCATTGATAGAAGACAACAAGTATGAAGAACAGTTACCTCCTCCGCCATAGCCTCCACCTCCGCTATAGCCTCCACCTCCACCTCCACCACTGGAGGACTGCTGTACATGGATAGTGGCACTTCCACCTCCAGTCGAGATCCTTTGGAGATTAGAAATAGGCATGAATTCTTAGCTGTCTGCCACCTGAACAATGGTAATAGTATGTAAAGGATTTCTAATGCTTCTCTCTTACCTGTGCTCCTCTCCTTCCAGAAGTTTCCTGTAGGTGGCGATCTCAATGTCCAGGGCCAGCTTGACATTCATTAGTTCCTGGTATTCACGCACCTGGCGTGCCATCTCCTGCTTAGCTCTCTGCAGAGCGTCCTCCAGGTCCTTAATGCGAAGTTTGGCGTCCTTCACTGCTAACTCGCCACGCTCCTCAGCTTCCGCAATCTGACCCTCCAGGTTAACCCGCTGACCAAAACGAAAGTGACACAGGTGAGTGTTTCATTACTGAGTCTTCCCTCAATCTGATGTGTTTCACGTGCATTGTGCAACTCTCCCACCTGGCGTGAACGTGCACATGTGGTGGTTAACATCTCACCTGCCCCTTGACTGCCTCGATCTCATTCTGCAGCCGGGTAATCATGCGGTTCAGCTCTGCAATCTCGGCCTTGGTGTTGCGCAGGTCATCTCCAAACGACCCAGCGGAACTCTTCATCTCCTCATACTGGAACAAAGGGCACAGAGTAGTGAGTAGGCGGCTTAAATGTTAATTATCTGGGCGGGTGATGTGGGACAAGCTCGCGAAACCACACACCTTCTGTTTGTACCACGACTCAGCCTCTGCGCGGCTGCGGTTGGCGATATCTTCATACTGGGCGCGCACTTCAGCCACGATGGCGTCCATGTCCAGGTTGCGGCTGTTGTCCATCTCCACCACCACTGAGGTGTCCTTGATCTGACCCTGCAGCTCGAGCAGCTCCTGGAGTAGAAAACGGAAAAGGATGACATAGATGTTGCCCACTCATACTGGGAAAAAAAAAATGGCTTTGGCAGTTCAGACTGCAGAAATGGCCGTACCGCTTCGTAGACCGCCCGGAGGAAATTGATTTCATCCTGAAGGGCGTCGACCTTGGCTTCCAATTCCACCTTGTTCATGTAAGCGCCGTCAACATCCTGGAAGAGCGTTGAGAAAAATTAGGTTTTATTCAAACTTGCCTAACAAACAAAGACATTTATACATGGTAGCTGTAAACTACTTGCCTTCTTCAGCAGGACAAAGTCATTCTCTACTGTGGCACGCTTGTTGATTTCATCTTCATATCTACAGAGAAAGGATAGATAAGAATCTTGAATGGATAGTATAATATCACCCTTCTGAATTAAAAGCATGATGAAACTCCCTGCTCGGTTCCATTGAGATTGTATTGCCGCATCAAAGATTGTTATTCCTTACTTGTTCTTGAAGTCTTCCACCAGGTTTTGCATGTTCTTCAGTTCGCCCTCTAGCCGGACCTTCTCGTTGCCCAGGCCATCGAGCTGCCTGCGGAGGTTGGCGATGTAAGCCTCGTACATGCTATCGATATTGGAGGTGGTGGTGGTCTGATCCTGAAGAAGGTTCCACTTGGTCTCAAGCATCTTGTTCTGCTGCTCCAGGAACCGCACCTGAGGAAATATGAACGTAAAAAGGTTATGAGAATAGTATCGTGGTATAGTATTAGCCAGAATAGTATCGTAGTATAGTATTAGACAGAATAGTATTGGCCAGAGATCCAACCTGGGGGAGAGAGAGAAATGTGGGAAGGAGTTGAACCACAGCATTTCCATGATCTTCTTTCTCATTCCTTGTTTTTATTACTTGTGAACAAATGTAGGCTTGATCACAGTGACATTGAAGCCCTGTTTGATATCTAAAAAATATCTATTACTTTTGTTCAGTTTAGACTTTGTTTAGAGTCTGTTCTAGTCTGCAGCTACTGCAGAAGGAGGAGTATCTCTGGCACACTGTAGCTGAGTCGAGGCCATTTGGGTGGGGCTGGCACAGTCAATCAAGTCACCTAATAGAGCGTTCTGAACATGTCAGAGCTTTCCCTGCGCACAACCCCTCTTTTAAAAAATCATTTTGGGGCAAGGAGCATGTGCAAGATTCAGACAACACCCAAGGAGGATTTGCTGTAGCGGATGAGATTGAGCATTCTTGTCCCAGCTTGCCACACCAGAACCCAACCCTAGGTGTAGTCACTGCCATGGTAATTACACCACACCTTAGCCCCTGGCGCTCTTAGTTTTATGAATGATCTTGTTTAGTTAAACCTCGCCGAAGTTAGCCAACAGCACTGTGAAGTTAAGCTGTAAAAGAACAATGATGTTTGTATATCGCTCTAGTGGTTTATTTGCTTTTGTCCACTTTTGCTGGTGTCTTTGATACTCCGGAAGTGCCACGTTTTTGCAGTCTACAGCTCAAGGAGTAGTTAAGGAACTGTACTTTTTTTACTGCAGTTGGAGAACAATAAATTTATGAATGCCACTCAAGGTTAAGCAAAGTATCTAAAGAGGCGAAGGCAAATTTTTGCGTATGGGTTTTGCTTAAATTTTAGCATCACGTTGACAAACTATGGCACCTCAATAAGAAATGCAGTCAAAACTTTGCAGCCAGCAGGGGGCAGACACTGACCTGTCTGCAAGCTTGGGAATAATGCACACCTCCAGCCTTCTGAAGCCAGTGACTCAGAGCAGAAGGGGAACAGATGATAACCTGATCCCCACCCTTATTTAGATAGTGACAGCCTGAAAAAGGTTTGGGTTTCCAAACTCTATCCCTGAGATAATTACTTTGTATCTATTTGGCATACCCAGTAGGAGGTGGAGCGCTGTTTTTTTCACATGAACATGTTGCAAACGTGGCTTTGATCACCACGGAAAGAATATGTTTGGTGTGATAAAGTTTTTGGGCATATCACAACGCTCGTCCAGTTTCCCTCTAGCAAGCACATTGTCTCGCAGGGATTTGCCATTCAAGGATCAGGTTGTGAAACTTTAATGACTGATAGCGGCTTGAAAGAAAGATTCCCTTACTCCTATTCAATGTCAAGAGCTCACTGATGAACAGCTCATATGCAACCTAATGCACTAACCTAATGCCACACCGCTTCAAAGTGCACCCTCCAGCAACTATGTCGCATAGTTATTTATTCTGCGCTAATCAAGCTTTAAGGAATTGTGTCCACCTGCTCTATCCCACAGCAATGCTGATTCCTATAGTTCTGTACCAGCATTAAAAAAAAGCATAAAAGCACTGACCTTATCGATGAAGGAGGCGAAGCGGTTGTTGAGGGACTTGATCTGCTCCTTCTCTTGAGTGCGGACGACCTGGATGTTGGGGTCGATCTCCAGATTGAGGGGGGCCAGCAGGCTCTTGTTGACTTGGACAGCGGTGATGGGGGTAATGGGGGGACCTCCATGTCCGCCGAAGCCACCGCCAAAAGCACCACCAGCAAAACCACCTCCACCACCTCCACCACCAAAGCCTTGGCCACCACCAAAGCCATGGCCACCGCCAAAGCCACCACCAAAGCCATGGCCGCCGCCGCCGCCACCGCCGCTGCCAAAGCCAAGGCCACCACCTAAGCCACCTGAACCACCGCCAGATGTAAAGCTGTAGGTGTAACCACCACCAGTACCACCACCAAAACCTTGGCCAAGCCTCATACTACCAGCCCGAGATGCTCCGCTCATGCGGCCTCCACTGGACATGACCAAAGATTGGCTGGAGAAAGGTCTCCTGAAGCTGCTCCCACCAGAGCTACCTCCAGCTATGCTTCCACTGGTCCTATAGGTTGTCTTCACTGAGCTCATTTTCTCTGGAACTTAGTGGGGTGTCAGAAGGAGAAAAAAAAAGAGGAAAAGACCAGAAGGAGCAGGTTCACAAAGAAGGAAAGTGAACTCCCTCTGTGTGACTAACTGGAGCTGCCTGCCTTAAATCTATTTTTTCTGGGATGGGGCGGGGCCTCGGCTGCCTGATCACTCTGTAGCTCCTCCCACCTCAATTACACGTCCATCCTGTTTAACAGGTATGGGGCCAGTGTAAATTGATAAGCTTTTGCCACACCCAAGCAAAAAACAGCAAGAGTTAGGAGGTTAGGAGATCTGGGGGAGGGGTACTGATGAAGAATTCAGACGTATCTTTGCGATGTGTTTTCTCCTTTCCGTTCCTTCTGTGCCTGTGCCTTATGTCCATGAAACCCTCGTCAAATTTCACTGTGTAAGTGCTGGCTCGTCCTGACACAGTCCAGCACTGTGATGAATGAACCGCAAATAGTTAAACATCGTTCTGTGGTTTTTCTGTAAGAAAGTCTTTTTCCCCAAAGCTTCCGGATTTCTAAACTTTATGCACTGGCGTGCAGGTTCAAGGTCTGCCTAATGGCAAATAACTGGTATTCAGCTTT
This sequence comes from Brevimyrus niger, assembly GCA_015164015.2. Lineage (NCBI taxonomy): Eukaryota > Metazoa > Chordata > Actinopteri > Osteoglossiformes > Mormyridae > Brevimyrus > Brevimyrus niger. The sequence continues at coordinate 27,310,357 of JAABNY020000108.1, read as the reverse complement.
ACCTAGAGCTCTAGCTGAAGCAGGAGTTTTGCTGTCAGCATTGCAGGAGAATGGAGGGAGCCTTCTGCAGCAGCTGAAATGCTTGCTGATGAAGGCCAGCCAGCATGGGCTAATATGGGCTGTTAAATACAGAATTAAATACACTGTCTTGTCGTTTAGCCACATAGACCTTTTGACTCTGTGGGATATTAAAACCCATTGCATACTTTCCATGTGTATGTTTAAAGAATACTCTTGATACTGAAAAATAGATCAAACAAAATAGCTAAATAGCTGCTAATGTGCTTTCCTAAAATTTTAGGGAGATAAAAATTTTTTGCTGTGTTTTCACAAGTTCAGATTTTTGTTTCCTTGAAAACCGATTAAGCAATACCAAGCCAAGACTAAAGACAATGCCTCTCTATCTGCGCAAACTTCGTGAAATACCTCTGCTTTCCTGCAGATGGCGCTTCTGCGTGTCTGGAGAGCCATTCAGATTGTCCTTCTCAGGTGTGCTAGCAATTCCAGACGCAAGACGCACAAGAGCCAGCTCTTATTTAAGGATTTCATTTTAGTACCTGACTCTCATCACGTAATACAACTTACAACACTACCTGACCTTGCAGCAACTGCTTGTTTATGTTACTTACACTGTATTTACTGCTTGAATTTTCATTGCAAAATATGTCTCCAAGACATTGGGTCTGGGTCCAGTTTGGGTGGCTTATTATCTCATATTGTCTTTAGACTCACAGACTTACACACTATATATACATATTTTTTATTAGTTTCATTTGCAAACTTCAGCCTGGTTCTTCTCTGTTTCTTATTGATGGGCTTCTGGGGCCTGACATGAACTGTCCCTGTAGTGCACTTTACACCACTTAATGTTTCCTATTCCTTTTGAAGGTCCCTTGATGTCATCCTCTGATTCACTAGAAATGGTCAGATAAGTTCATAGTCAGTTCTGGTGTTACAAAGTCACTTCTGCCCTTTATTCGGTTGGTTTATGGTTGATCCCAGTGTCCCCTGCTTCACCTTATTCTTGTCTACATCTATCTTATAAATTTTAGAACCTGGAAGCAACCTGTTGCTCAGCGTAGCCCCCTGTCAGAAAATCATGATTAAATAGAGAGTTAAAAAAGCAGATTGTATGTATATAAAATTAATAATGTGTCTTATTGTGTTTCATAACTCCATGAGCTGAGGCTGACACAGAGGGCCTCGATATTCCTCCCTCTCCCTCTTGCCATCAACCCCACCCTTTTTGCAGGCTTGTATTTGCTTGCCTAAATAGCTGGAGAGTAGATCAAACTCAAACCAACAAAGCACAAAATCACAAAGAGGTGAGGGCAGAGAGACTGGGGTTTCCATAACAAACGGAATCCTCTCTTGGAAGTCATATGTGACATGTGACTAAGGCAGCAGACCCTGTGACAAAAGGTATTGTAGCCAAATTCACCATCAATGTAGCCTGTCTTGTGCTGAAGTGTTAGATTGAACGCTACTGATATATCTCAATAAAGTTTGTGCGCAGTTGACATCTTAACTCAGTAAACTTTGGCTCAAAGCACACACTGTTACACGCTCGATTGAGACATGTGGACTGACCAAGACAGGAAAAAGAATTCCAATATGAAAGGCCTATCCTCCCTTGACTCCTCTTAGTCGCTTGACTTATTATAAAATTGTTAAATTTGTTATAAATTTGCAAAGCAGCGCAAAGACTGACCCTGACAGCTCACAATCACGACAGGGTTGGCACACATATGACCAACCTTCCCTGTTATGTCACATCACAGCCGCGGAAAGAGAGAGAGTAAGAGAGCGAGAGGGAGAGGTTTGAGTACCATGCTCAGAATGTCTGGGTGAGGGCGTGGTGGGCTGGGAATATTTAGTCTCAAACCCACAGCGGCAGAAGTAACCATTGGGTCCAGAACATGTGTATTAAGTAATCTGAAGAAATGCAGCACATACCTAAAACACTGTGACATATTTTTCTGGATGCATCGTATTTAAGTGTAATGTCAGCTTCTGTAAATGCACACATTTGATGGAAGGCTCACATTTTCCCATACAGGCTGATTAAGAGATCCAACTCTGATCAGACTTGTTCTTCCTTTGCATGTGGCCCAGGTGGTTCCCTGCCAAATAAGCTGCCCTCTCATCTCACCCCTGTCCAAAGCTTACTTATTGGAATGGAACAGGGAAGCCACAGACTGAATACCAAAGCATGGCGCTGAGGAGTGCCAAGGGTGTTGCCACACGCTAATTAGCCCAGGCGGCCAAGCACTGTGTTCAGGCCTGCTGGAGGAACTCTCCCTGGGAAGAGCAGTGAATGCTGCAGTGCTTCCCCGGTCACTGCCAAATGCACTGGATGCAAAAGTAGCCCCTTCCTCAAAGAAGCCTCACTGGCAACTACTGCACGATAGGCTTTCTACCTGCGAATATACCTTTGTAAAGGCCTCCCGACCCATGCCATCGTTTTGGCAAAGAAAGCAATCATAAAGAAATAAAACCGAGAAAACAATTGAAGGAATTACGGCCAGTGAGGATTTCTTGTTGCGTGTGTTTGGAACATACAGTGAGATTCCTGTGCTGCACTTGCAGGAGGTGGTGAAGGACATATGGCGGAATAAAACAAACTTTGGTGCAACGGGGGACAAGACAGTGCAACATGAGGACAAACAAACATGGCAATAAAAAAAACCTGTCAGAAGCATAATTCATGTCAGTGGCTTGAAACAAGGAGGGGCATCTCAAGCTGCTTGTTGAGGCACATGATGTTTGACAAGAAGGCTCAGGAGGTGTTATTCTCTCCAGCTACCTCTTTCTGCCAAGCTTGTGCGGGTGAAAGCCACGCCTCTCCTCTCCATGTGCCCCACCCCTTCAGCCCTACCCATGGGTGGTGTCAATGGTACATTTCCTAACAAGGTAATGCCAGAGTGGAGGTAGCTGATCTGGCAAACCCTTCAAAGGCTTTCCCTTTCATGCTGCTGCTTGAATGTATAAACACTATAAAGCATACAGGAATACTTTGTAACGAGCCTGAAATCCATGAATTATGTCATGCTTCCACTTGGACAATGTATTCAAAAAAAAGAATGTCAAAATGTTTTTCATACTACATGTCCCCTGTAATTCATTTTGGCTGTTAGTGCTTGCATTACCCAGCCCTGTTTTATAATGAAAGGAATCATTTTGGTAAAATGTTACTATACAAGTTTACATATAAATCCCATATGCCCATTTTGCTGGTTTTTGTGTTGTTATGCAAATTACAAGTTGCCAGGTTGCTGGTAACAATACCTCTCTCATGCTGAAAAAAATGACACCCAACTAAATAATGAGATTTAATTAATAAGGCATCAAAAATGATTGGATAAAAATCCATCAGTAGAAATGAAAAAGCATCTAAAATATGTAAAACTAAAAGCTTAATAAAGTTCTTCATTGGCTTTAGATTCACATTCGATAAACATCTCTGCACCTCTTCTGAGATTAAAATATTTAATAATTTATCTCATCTCATCAGCCAATGTTCAACTATTAGATTGATTGTTACTCTGTAATGGTCACTCTGTAATTGTTACTCTGGTACAATGAAGGCCTGCATCTGTGTTTCTCCTGAAGGTTCAAACACTCCAACCATTCACTTCAGTTTGAAATGGAGATAGTAACTATTTAGAGAAAAAAAGAAAGAGATACACTGCAGTCTGATTACAGGTGTTTTGAAAATGAAATTATGCTGTGTTTGCCATTTGTACAAGTATGAAAACAGGTGCATTGTAATGTGATATTTTCCTATGTCCCATCCTAATTTTCAGGGGGTCAAAGGACCTCACTCAGTAATGCAGCCCAACAGAGAGGAGGCTTCGCTGGAAAGCATGGGATTTGAACCAATCTTAGCATGCATTGTGGTCGCTAAAATGTAAAGAGTTGAATTTCAGTTGTCCTTCCTGTCAAACCATTAGTATCTCACATTGTACTACACGGGCATACCAGCCTTCTGCAGGGGCTGTGTAGTCTATTAGCACTTTTCTACTGTCATGCAGGAACCAGACCATACCTGACCTATCCTGCGAAGGCAATAGTTACAGCGCGGTTCCAGATTTTCCCAGGTTTGGAGAGTGACAGTGATGTACAGCCAAGGAGACCATTGTTTAATGTTCACACAGTGTACATCATGATTTACTACGCGGTACTCTCCATCAGCACGTCTGTGAGAATCGCTGTGCTATGCTAGCATTGAACGCTAGCGGATTTAGCGTTCGCTTGCATGAATTTGCATTATGACTCAATTCCATTCTGCTACCCTACAGACTTTTTCAATGTAGGAGGTTGGAAATTTCCAAGTTCCGAACTATTGGCATCGATTCATTACCATTTGCGATATTACTGATAATGAGTGATATATAGAATATATGCTTTTTCCCTTCAGATAATCCATGCATATTGACGCAATCAAATTAGCCACATTTTCAGCCCAGGGCCATGCCAATGCAGGAAAGGGTCGGACATGTTACAATGAGGTGTGGCTTGGGTGTGGTCTGGTTTGGCTTGGATCTTGGTGGCAGTAAAATAAGTGTATTGCAAACTCAACTTGCTTGTTTTTATGGCTAAAGTTACTACAGCCAGAAAATAATACTCAGTTCCAACTTTTCCTATTTATACATGGAATCATTTTTCTTGCATCCAGAAACTGCATTAAAGGCACCTTCTTGATCTTTAGCAGAATATTGTGTTGCAGTTGCCCAGCAAGGACATTCCATCGAGACACCAATTGCATGTAATCATGTAGCATCTCCAGATCTGGGGGTTCACATACTCCCAGGGGTCTGCTCACACTGTCCAAAACAGTGAGTTAGTCCCTCTAAATTGTGCTCTGTCACCTGGACCACATATGACCCTCACCAGGGTAAGCAGTTAGAAAGTGGGTGGTGTTGAAATAACAACTGTCACTGGAACCATTGTGCTCAGACATTATACAACAATGCGCTCATGCAGGGTGTCTCTGTTTCTCAGACGCATCATTACTCATCAAACCAACTCCACCACCATGAACCTAACAAGTTTATCAAAAGCACCTGACACTAGAGGGTTACAATTTTTATGTTTCCCAGATTCAAACCCACAACATCTGCACTAATAGCACCATGTTCTACTTGTTCAGCTACAGGATAATATTGAGTTGAAGGTGGTACTACATTGGAATTTGGTACAGAAAGCCTGAAGCTGTGATCCACATCAAAAGGGGATTCCTGTCCACAGATGACTGCATTATCAGCAGCTCGTTTTGCATTCACTCGTAACCACAAACTTTCTCTTTCCCCTATCTTAGAAACTTCAGCATAAACGTTTCCCTTTCCCTGACTGGTGTGAATAGAAGAATGGGTGGAGCCCATTGATCATCGAGGGGCAGTGGGCTGCCGTGTCACCCACTCAACTCTAATAGGCAGAGTCAGACACTCTGTGATGCCTAAACTTGCATAGTGAACATTCAATGGGATTGTAGGGGTAATATTGCAGACTAAGGGTGTGGGAGGCTGAGGTTATAAAATGACGACACACAGCAGAAAAGTCCCTTCTCTCTATTGTTCCAGCAGTTAAAATAAAAATAGTAAAGGTGTGCTTAACAACATTTGGTTTTAGTGCTTTTGGATGCATGAATAATTTCCTGTCAATTATCTATATTTTAGTCAATTCCATAAGCCAACTTGTTAATGAGTTGCACAACAGAATCATGAACTTGGTCAGTATTATTGTTCATTGATACAGTTCAGTGTATGTGCTATAGCATTAGGAGGATAACATTTGATTGCAAGTTACCTAGATGCAAGTGATATGAAAGGGAATGAAAGAATTGATTAATAGAGTTGCAACGCAGGACAAGGAAGTCAAATTGTGTGTAAAAGTGAAGGGTGTGGTGGAGGGGGAGTCAACAGCTGACATTCCTTCCCCATGACACACAGGGAGTCACAGACACACGCCCGAGTGCAGCCCGTGTCGCTCTCCGCACTCCCTAACTGGCTTTCTGTGCTCCGCTACAGAGATCACCTCTACGGCTGAGTGCCAAAACTGAAAATCCCAAAAGGGGCAAGAGAAAAATGTTCTGAAGAAGGAGCAAAGCACATTCTGACTGGAGCAAGGGCAAAGGTGCCGTGCCACGGTAGGAAATTGTCGGAGCTGAAGGAGAATGGCAAGTAAGGATAGACCTGTCACTGCTTGCCAGGATTCACTGTGGTGATGAATCCAATTCTAGCCCTGGGAGACGCTGGCAGCGAATCTACCCGGCCCTCTACCCCCACCTCCAGCACGTCGTTATAAACATGAGTTTCTAGAAGTTTCCCACAGAAGTTCAACCTTCATTTCTAAAATATGATCTCTTATTTGGTTATTTATTGAGCTTCTTGTTAATTATAATTAGCGAATATCACTGTAGTCTCACAAAGTCCTGGACTCAAATCCCACCCCCAACTCAATGCATGACCTCCCCGTGTTTGAACAGGTTTCCTCTGCGTACTCCGATTTCCTGCTGCATTCCAAGGGCATGCAGTTAGGCGAATTAGTGTATCTGAATTGCCCATAGTGTGTGATTGTGTTCATGAGTGTGTCTCCTGCAATAGACTGGCATCCCATCCAGGGCAAGCAAGACCTCATGCCTTGTAGTTCCTGAAATACGGTTGAGGTTCCTCATAACCCTGTCCAGGATAACTGGCTTTGGAAGGGCTACGAGTGTGGCCTCCTTTTGCACACTTCATGCATCCATCACCTAACTGCTATGAAGAAGAGACATCAAATGCCTCATATGCAGAAAGGGTTTACAGCAAACTGAGCGGGGTCTACTCAGAGACAAAAATGATTTTTTTTTCTCTTTGGGTCTCATTTATGAAAGAATGTAAAAGTATCAAGTGTAGCAAATGGTTAATCAAATTTATTATTAATTTTCAAGTAGACCACCAGGCAGATCCAAACAGTGTTTGAGAATGATCAGAAAAATGATATGGGCTGACATGAGGAAGAGTAGCTAACATTTATTTATTTCAGTTTTAAGTCCAGATTGCAGCTACTCATCAGCTCAGCCACTGCTTCCTTCTTGCTGTCACTCTTGCAGAAAATAATGTCTCTAGCTACAACATGGTACCAGTCAGGGAGTGCAATGTCGGATGTATGTGCAGTGCAGATGGTGCCAGACTGGTGACAACACAGTAGTCTGAGGGGACAGTGCCTCCAGGGAAGTTCGTAAACAGGAACAAGATATAGTTAGAATTCATGAGGAAAACAAAGAAGGACAAATATGAAACCAGGCACAGCCTTGTGCAAATTAATTGAATTAATTAATTGTTCTTAGTCTATATGGTGATGGACTGACTACAGTTAAGACTTTACAGTCACATTAAATCATACTCATTGCTTTGGGTTCGGTTTTTGGACATGATGAATTAATTAAAATTGTATGGGAATAACCCAGGATGGGGCATCAATCCATCACCATTTGCGTTTATGGAAAATTTGGCAACTCCAACTAACCTTAGCATGTTTTTTGGCTGTGCGGGGAAACCAGAAAACCTGAAGGAAACTCCATAACAACATGGGGAGGTGCCAGACCCCCAGAGCATTCACGTGAAACACACTGGGATGGCTGAAACACTGTCATATCACCCAGCTCTAACCGCACCCAAGCAGGCCTGCCATTCTGTAGGCAGAGTGTCTCTTCTGCCCATTCACTTAGTCATACCACCCAGCCTTAACCCCACCTGAACAGGCCTGCCATTCTGTAGGCAGAGTGTCTTATCTGCCCATTCACTTAGTCATACCATCCAACCCTAACCCCACGCAAGCAAGCCTGCCAGTCTGTGGCCACAGTGCCTTCTCTACCCATCCACTCACCATGCTTTCTGTCCTGTTCACCGTGCAAACCAGCAGGTCTCAGATCACTGCATGGGTGTTTGAGTGACAACTTCTTTCAATTCACTTGTACAAGGGTACAAGCTGATCAGATACAAACTTTGAAATTGTATGCAGCCTTGGTTCCCACTGCAGAACTAAAGATGTTGTGGCTGTATGCATACATAGCTGAGTACAAAAAGTCAGCATCTCCTTACTTTGAAATAAGAAAAAAGACAAAACAAAGAATTGTATTTTTATTAAACATAATATTTCATGCACAGTCACTGATGCTGTTCTTAAGGCTGATTTGTATGTCTGCATAGAATCTATGCCATTGTCTGACACTCACCTCCATAGAAATGTAACTACTTGCCGCAAAAACTACAACAACTGTGATTGATCTGCTTGTGAGCATTACACTTCCTCCTACACAATTTTTTTGTTGTTCTTTTTTTTGAGCTGGTGGGATCTTACTTTGGGACAAATTGTTTTCAGCTCATTGCGAGCCTCTTGTTTCTCCCACAGGTAAAGCTGTTCACACTGTTTAAAAAACACGATTGCAGCCGTTCACACTAGGGCTGCAAGGTAATGGGAAATTCCAATTATTTTCAATAAATATTATGATTAAAAAAAATAATTGAAATAAATAAATTTCCCACAAACCCATCTGTCAGTGATATAAACAGCAAAGATGAAAATGATTATGATTGGCTCAGACAGCACATGCAGAGCTCATGCAAAAGCAGCGGCCGTAAACTTCACAATGATTTTTTAACTTTACCATATTATCTTGAAGAGAAACAAACATTAAAACTACAAAGCTAGCTAAGGTTTGTTTCTTATAAAAGAATGCAAATGTTTTACAAATCAACCTTTAGAGTTATATACCCTAACTTTTAACGCGCTGGCCTGTTGATCCTTAGATGAGTTTTGTTTTTGTGATTCCTGTTATCATTGTACGACCTTGGGGTGGGTCTAAGTGGAAGACTGGGATCTAAAAAGGGGATCAAAATAAATAAATCCCCCAGAAACCCATCTATCAGTGATATAAACAGCAAGGATGGGAATGATTATGATTGGTCTGTTGTT
>JAABNY020000108.1:27269528-27292415 GCA_015164015.2 Brevimyrus niger | reverse complement strand
GCATCAGCACTGAGCCCCCCACCCTCTCATACTCAACCCAGTCCAGACACCTGTTTAGATTTATTTGTTTAGCAAATGTTTTTGTCCAAAGTGACGTACAAGTTAGAGATCAGGGTCAAACAAGATGCCTGGAGGTTAAGGACCATGATCAGATGCACAACGGCGATATTTGTGTCAGCGACCTTCTGATCACAGGCTCAGAGTTGTAAATCACAGAGCCAAACACCAAGCCAGAGACCCTTGACCAGGATGGAGGATGGGCTGATTACTATCGAGCAAATTACTGCAGATACTGTGAGGGGGGTGCCAAGTTCGTGAGGGATGGGGGTGGGGGGTAACATAGGTATCATTCTGAGAAGAGCAGGTGTGAGTGGATGAGTCACACACCACTACACCCACTTTTCTGTCCAACCAGCTCACATTTTGGAACATGCCACAGTCTTCACCCCCCGGCAGTGAAACGTCAAAACTACAAAAGCCTCTTAATGCACTCAGCCTGTCCCTTAATTATTCAGTTGCATGGGTGTGACTTTTTAATAGACTGAAAAAACAACACAAAACAAAAATTATTTGGCAAAAAATAAGGTCGCTAGAGGACTGGTGGATGGATATGGAGACTTTTTTGCAGCACAGGTGGGAAGCGCTTTGGATAAATGTTCATACAAGCATTGTGGCCCTGTGACCCCCTCCCCCCCCCCGTCCCACCACCTTCCAAGTTTACCACAACACCTGTTGCCTGGCAACAAGGGGAGCAAGAGCATATGGGAGAGCCATAACTATGGCCTCTGGCTCCATGACCTGCTCTCCTGTATCTAAGGGTTGCATCACCGTGCTCTGTAGCAAGGTGCTGTCATGTACAGCTCCAGCAGCAGGACCGTGGTTTAACCCAACAACCTGCAGGCGCACGGCAACCCAGAGCTACTCAGGAGGCTTTCTTCATCAATGTGATGCCTACCTCACCTCAAGTTATATAAAACACCCGCCACTTTTCTCAGAGCGACATTGCTCACCCATACCTCTAACTGCTTCTGCTGGAAGTGGATGTCAGGGACTTGTTTGTTTCTGGCCAGAGATGCACAGGATGGTGTATATGCTGTTCCGGGGAACCTCTCTCACAGTTTGTGTAACTTCTCATAAAAAAATATAATAGGCCTCATAAGCATTTTTTCAACCAAAATCAGTGGCCAATATGCAGTATTAATATGAGCTGTAGATGCAGCGTGAGAAGAGTGATGTTGCTGAATTTCCCTGTGATCTCTCCGGCCTGGAACTGCTTATGCCATCGTACCAGTTTATGCAATATGGCTTAATGAAAAGTGCCAGAGGCTGGAATCAGCATTAAGAGACGGAGTAACTAGGTTGCAATAAGGTCCCTTTTTTCGCCCCTCAATTTGCCTTGACCTTTAGAAAGCCCGGCGTGAGCGGGAGGGGGGGGGAGTGACCCCTTCCGGGCAAGATGCTGGTGCCCGGGCGGGTACAGCAGCCTGCCTCCTGTCGGCCACCGCATGCCAGCAGCGCGAGAAAGCCGAAGTCTTCACATATCAGTTTGAGGTGGTAAATGGAGTAAGGAAAATATATCCAAACAGGTTGGCATTAATATGCCAATCAGCTATGATGCTCTGAGTTCCCGGGGCTTTTTGTTTACTCAGGATCTGCTATAGTTTCCAAACTGCACCCAGGGAACAATGTCACAATTTACAGCTTGTCAGCAGCAAGTCCCTTCTAGTGTGTGGTATTTCACAGCACCCCCCCGCGTGACGCCTCCCGGACCAGCACCCAACGCCCCGATCCTGCCTGTCTGTAGCACGTCTCCTGCTGCGGCCCCAGCCAGCTGTAGTGTGGGAGGGGCGGTGCTGCACCCTGTGGGCCGGGAGGCACAGCGGTGATTATTCCAGCCTGGGTAGGTGGGGCTCCTCCCTGCCGCATTGCTGTGGCACAGGGGATGATCCTGAGGAAGTTCGGCCGTGAGGCAGGCGGACCACCGTACAGGTGCCAGGGAATCCCATGACCGTTAGTAACCTTTATCTACATAGCTGGACTGTTTTCAGTCATAAACGTTACGCCAGAAGAAGAGTGTGAAACAAAAGTAAAAGAGTACAGTGGAATGAAAAAGGAGTAAACGCCCGCAAAAAACTCAAACAGTAAAGAATAAACATAAAGGCAACACGAAGAAAAAAGTCATTAAGATGTTGATGTAAAAAATCATTGCCAGGTGGCTGTTTAATTAGACACACCTGCTCATTAACACAAACATTTTGCTATTTTGCTCATCCAAAAAGTGAATCATTCCCCGCTAACTGAGTATGTAAAACATGCAGACACTAGAGGTTCAGTTACTGGGCGGCCAAGTGTTAGAGCAGCTAATGGGTATGATGTGCGTGAAGCAGAAATACTGCGGGTCATTCCTTCTAGCTGCTGTCAGACTCTTGACATCGTACAGTCAACCGCATTCACATACAGGCACGCAAGCACACACAGACATCATGAAGGACTGATAAAATATGATTTTCTATATGAGACAATTTTCCAATACTACCATTTCTGCTGCCATGAAATATTCAATTTCTGCTGCTTTTTGTTTTTGATCATACAATTTCTGCTGCTTCAAGGCATTTGTAGATGTCCACTTTTGTGTGTGTGTGTGTGTGTGTGTGTGTGTATGTGTGTGTGTATATATATATATATATATATATTCTTTGTTTATTTTATGTTTTTTTATTGTTATACTGTATAGTTAATCCACCTTTACTCCTCCAATACTGTCCTTTTCCTGCTATAACAATGCAAATTTCCCAACTATGAGCTCAATAAAGCAAGCTATTTTATGTTATCTTATGTTATCTTATCTTATCTTATGTTATCTTATCTTATCTTGGGCCCAATGTGGTGGTTCCACCATCTCAGAAACAGTCGCCCTCTTGGGATTTTCACACAGTACAGTATTTACAGAGAATCGTGCATTAATAATAATACAAATAAAAAATACCCAGTCTTTGGCAGCAGTGTAGCTGAAAATACCTTGTTAGTCAGTGAGGTCAGAGGAGAATCGACAGACTCATTAAAGCTAACAGGAAGGACACAATTGTATAAATAACAGCTCAGTACAGCAGAGGTACCAGAGAAAGGCATCTCCTTCATGTCATTCTGGAGATTAAGCAGGGGAATGCAATAAAGTGACCACTGGGTGCATGCACTGCGACTGCAAATAAAAATGCATAATTTGTGTTAAAAAGTGGAAATTTTGAATCATTGTTATTGCGTATTTATCAGGCAGTGTTTCATAGCAACTCAGACTATTAATAAGAACCAGATTATATGTAAGCCAAAATTAGCCATGCTAGCAATTCAGGAGATGTTGCAAGACTCTTAGCTAACCGCATGATGAAAAAACCATCTTCAGTAGGAAAAAGTAATAATAAAAAAAAGGAATTATAAAAAAGAATAATGAAAAGCCAAACTTTATTTAAATGATTTTGTTTGGTTCTCCCTTTCATAACCTCTCACAATTAGGGGAGAATTCCAGAATGAACCCATAGAGCTAGTCCCAGCAAGTAATCTTTGTTTCGACCTACTGTACGCAGCTGTGAGTTTCAAGTAATATTTCTTTCTTCAGTTCACAAGAGGAATAACACAGCCCAGCATTATAGGCTGGCATAAAGGCACTGTAGCGGAATCACAAGTTGTTCTATAATTCCTTTTACTGTATATAACTGTGTGAAATTTTTATTTTACATTATATATATGTATACTTATATATGTATATTTTTTATTATAAACAGGAGACATGTAGGATTCTTTGGTCAATCTTTAAACAATCTGCTACATTTACAATTGTGCAACAATTTCTTCAGCTGACTTCTGAGTTTACTTACACAACTGAGGCCATTTAATACTTTGGGTGCACTCTTACTGAATTTATTCCTTGAATTTCACAAATCCTCAAAAAATATGTCACAAATTAAGACTTTTATTCAGTAAAAATTTAAAAAAAAAAATATACGATTCCATTTGTCTAGCATGTTTATTTATATTTAATTTAAAAAAAAGTCAATACTGTGACATTTGCTTGTTGCTGGTAATTTTGTCAGTAAGGAGCAAAGATCACCAGTATAGGCTTGAAAACCTTCACTGCAGTTGTTAAATGGGATTTTATTACCTTTAATTCCCAGAAGGTCAGAAAGTTTTAAAACACTGCAGTTGTCTTGTGTAACAAGAGGACTGAGGCATATACAAAATCAGCCTGCATGCAAGTGTGAGAACCAGCGATGGAAAGACACAAGACAGGGAGAAGATAAAGCAGGAGTACAGACAACGCCCCAGGGTTGACCTTCAACGCGTGTCAGGGCACTACATGCCACCTAGTGGCTACAGCATGAATTACAAGAAATGAATGCAGTGTCAGGCAAAAACATAGAACAGGGGTGTCAAACTCCAGTCCTGGAGGGTTTCCCTTCATTTAACACACCTGATTCAACTCCATGTGCAAAGGTTAAGCCCATCCCTCTGATGGGGAACAGTTACAAAGGACTGGGTGTCTGTCACTAGCTCAGGACTAATACTGGGTAAAATGGGTTGTTTCTTGTTTTAAAATTCAGGCAAGGCATATGTAAATTTGCTAAAATTTTATGCTTTTGCATATGTAAACAAAATATAAAGCAGACAATCAGCAGGGTTTTTATAATAAATTATTAATTATTTATTATTAATAATTAATTATTATTAAAATGTTCATGCTTATAAATACATGTCAAACTAAAAGGTGTAAAAATGTTGTTATAAATCACATAACCACATGTACTGTTGTAGCTATAAAATAAGTAAAATCAATCATTTTAAGCAAGCAAAAGAGTCAACACTAGGCAGTGATGCTGACACACATTTGTACAATGAAAGGAGCTACAAAGGCCTAAGCGGCTGATGACACCAATAGTTAGTTTACGGTATGTTTAGGTGAGACTGCAGCAATGTGAGAGTTATACTTCATGTGAAAGTGCACATCCCACTTTCCTCAGAACAAATCATAGAGTCAATTCCCCTCAATTTTAGGATCAAGTATAAGTTTACCTTTTGTTTTCAAAGCTTGTCCTATCTTATACTGTCAATCTACTGCACCTGTCTCTGTCAGAACTTTCAAGTCCACTTCTAGTAAGTTTCTTCTGTCAGTTCCACGGTCTTGGTTGAAATCTAAGCATGACCGTGTCTTTACAGTTACTTTTGTCAGTCCCATGGTCTCAGTTAAAATCTAACCCTAACCCTGCCTCTGCAGTTATTGCTGTCAGTCCCACAGTCTCAGTTATGATCTAAGGGTGACCATGCCTTTGCAGGTACTGCTTGTGAATGTTAACGTTGGCCCCTGGAGGATGGGCTCCCCCTTTGGGTCTGGTTCCTCCCAAGGTTTCTCCCTCCTAGGGAGTTTTTCCTTGCCACCATTGCCTTTGGCTTTCTCACTTTTTCATAAACGTCATCATTACATTTAATTTTTAGATTCTATGTATAATGATTGCTATTATTGGATTTAATAAATTGCTTGATACCCCTGGAACCTGGGTTTGAGTCCATGTGTGTGGAGATTATATGGTCTCTCTGTGGGGTTTCCTCTGGACACTCCAGTTTCTCCCCACAGTCCAAAAACATTCTGAGGTTAACTGGAGTTACCATATTGTCCATAGGTGTGAATTGTATGTGAGTGTGCCCTGCGATTGGCTGGCACCCCATCCTGGGGTGGTTCCTTGCCTTGCACCCATAGGCTCTGGACCACAATGATCCTGAATAGGATAAAGAGTTAGAGAGGGTGTATGGATGGAATGTTTATGGTAGAATTTCATGTATAGCATCTGTTTACTGCGTTGTACATCACGTTGTTAAACACTTGGTGTTTTTACAAGTGATTTATTAATACAATTACAACTCTGAAAGTGCAGGTCATTTCTGCCAGATACCTGCCAGATTCCTGTATCCTATAAATGCAGATCAAAGGCAGAAACCTGGCAAAGGGTCAAAACAGCTTTCAGACAGTAGTTTCAGCAAATCAAGAAAATATGGAAGGTTGTTGTAAAAAGAATTTGCAGAATGACTTGAATTTGGATCAGGACATGAACCATAACAATTAATGGAAAAACATCAATCTATGTACAAGAAGGAAATACAATTTTAAAAATATAATCAGATATTTTAAAATCAGGTATTTGTTAAGCCAAAACAAAACATAAAAAATCCTTGCCCTTTTTGCAAGATTGTAGAAACATACAAGACAAAAGACAAAAACACATTCAGATGAAATGACTTGGATTACTCTGAGACTTCAGAGTACCATAGCACCCACAACGCAGTCTGAGGAGGACCTGTGAGCTTAGTCACCGCGTGATACGTGGTACCGAGGAATGATGTAATTCTTCTCTTGAGGCTATATCACCCTCTAGTGTCTCTACTGTACTATTGTACCGTTTCTTTGTGTCAGCAGGGAGATTGCACCGCATATATATAGTTATAAAATGTGTTGCAATAGTTGATTACGTGCATCGCCCTTTTTTTTTATAATAATAATAAAAAAAAAAATTGTATTTCGTGGGGACATATTGTGGGGTATGGAGGACGGTGACAAGACACATGGAAACTGCCCGTTTGTACAAAGGGTGTTTCTGCTCACTCTTGTTTACCTTTCCAGTCTACATGCAGACATGCTATTGACATACAACATAGAGAGCTCTTAATACTCATAGATTTTCCAGCAGTTTAATGTGAATTGATATCTATGTGGCCATCACAGCAGCGTTGGGGCTTCTGTGAGAGTAGGCCAACTAAAAAATAAAACACAAAGGGTATCACACAGGTGTGCTCCACGCTTACACTATAAAAACTATTGTCCAGATTTATTTCAATGTACAACACACAAAAAAATCATTAACGTAACTGTTTAGCGGCATGAAAGGCACATGGAACAGGAGGGGAAAAGGAAATTTTGTGGAAGTATCTATGAAAACTGAAATGAACATTACTAGCTTTACCCATAATCTGTTAGCCACAGTAAATTGACTAATGTCATAAACCAAACACGTATTTATGACAATTAGACAATAATATTTCGACAGGGCAACAGTTTATATATAAGGTTTCGCGTTAGCAAAATGACTTAAATCTAAAGCATACTTTGCTAACGCGATGACGTATTCATGTTTGGTTTATGAATGCTTAAAATGTGACGTTAACTCTAAAACTCAGGCTAAACATTATTTAATTCCATCTACTGGTATTCAGTGCTGCCTAAAGCTACTGTAAATATGTGGGTAAACACATGAGTTCAGAAGGACACTTTAATCCCGCCAGGTCGGTAAATTAATTGGTACCTTCAGTATCTACATATGTATCTGCCATGCTTCCAAAAATGAACAAGTATAACAATCACCCCCGATGTTTAATTAAGGGAAACCAAGAGAGTAAATCACTCAACTGCCGACGTTCAGCTGCTGAGCCTGTTAGTCACCTCTCGGTTTAGCGGCGTGGGCGTTTTAGTGATATTGCTTTACTTATTTCACATTACGATTCACAGACACTATTATTGTACTGGGTATATCAAAGGGTGCTTTTCACGTATTTTCACTCCCAGGCTATGATGCCGTAATGCTGTATGTCGTAAATCTATCCGTATTTCTGATTTGCTGATTTTCCGGCGAGTCTTTAAGGTCGATATAAAGCAGTATGTACACCTTCTTAAAAAAACTGGAATCAATTTAGATTTGTCTCTTACTAATGACTGACCTCGTGTCCATGCTCATCCTAAGCAGCTGGAAGATGGATGGACCTGTAATCATGCCTAATGACCTTTTTGATCATCACAGTTGAACTCACTGTTTTTTTTTTTCATCCAGTCAGCAATAAACAAATTACCACTCTTTATCTTTTTTCTTCATCTTAAAATTCAATGAATGAATTTAATGACATTTTTGTTTAAATTGGAGACTCCGTGCCTTACTGTAGCATAATGCAGGCAGTTTGTAAATATGGTGTGCTCTCTCTTTAATTAATGGGGGATTTTAAGTAAATCATGAAAAATAAGACCGTATTCATGTGTTTTGTTGCATTCAATATGTTGGAGCATCTTTTGTAGTGGTATTATTGGTCTTTTTCTGTACCATTCCCAATATAGGTTTTTATGTATATTTTATCTGTTGATGTTTGTCTCAGGAAGCACAAGGCAGAAGATTGGGGAGCACATTGGACAGGATGCCAATCAGAGGTGCTCTAGCACCCGCTCTCTCACCGTACCGTACCGTACCACGCCTTACCATGCTGTCTGTGAGATCACCGTTCAACTGGGTCCAAATTATTCCCGAATTTATTTGAAAGACAAAGGTGAATTGCAATTAAATGCAGATCAAGTCACACAGTTCTCGGTGTAACAGTAAATGTTTTATTGTTTTGGTAGCAAAACACAGCACCATAAAGAATGGGACACTGTGGGCTGGAATTCAGAGTCCATGGCAATACAGAGAGACTGTGAACGTGTGCTGCAAAGTGGGTGGGCACACAGGGCCTGCAGTGAGTACACACTGACAAGCATGCCAGTGAGGCTAACTAATTCCATGCGCATTACAAGCAGTCGGTAGCCAATAGGAGAACCCTGGAATGTGGATATGTAAGATAGTCTTGAGACTCGCGCATTGCTTGTGTAGTACAAGTAAGGTGTTTTGGTGCATAGTAAGAGTAAAGGCACTCGGAATTTAAAATTCTTTGGTTCTTCTAAGACTTTTTGGTTATTGCTTTATTGAACTTCTTGTGGTTCTGTCTTGGGAGATGAGGTGTGGTAGTGAAGACTGGAAGGCAGAGGAGCTACATAGAGGAACACTTAGTCTTGGATCACCTCCGAACTCTCTGAAACCACCTTGCCGTCCTTGGTCTCAATCATCTTGATCACCATGCTCTTCTTGCTCTGGGTGATGTCGCTGGCCCCATAGCCCCCGCTGTAGCCCCCGCTGTAGCCCCCGCTGTGGCCCATGCCGTAGCCTCCGCTGTAGTTGCTGGAGGAGTAGCTGCTGTAGGTGCTGCTGGCACTCTCCATAGGGAAGGAGCTATAGCTCGCTGTAGTCATAAGGGGAAACAGAGACGTGAAACCTTGGTGAACATTCGTGGGAGTTTTATTTACCTAAATGGTCTGAGAGGAGAATGAAAAATGATTAGTTGTGAGAGATAGCCAATCAGATTATATAGGAGATGGGCCCAAGCAACTAGAGGGTGTGGAACGAAGACATCTGATTGGTTGGTCCTGCCTCCACTAGATGCTTGAACCTCCTTTAGTAAATAATCATACCTAATCCTATGGTTTGTACAATGTTCAGCTTTACTGACAGCTTCATTGACTAAGTAAATAGACTGAAATTCCAGTCCAGAAATGAGAAAGCCATTACTTACGACCATAGCTCTGTTTGGAGATGTTGATAGACTTAATACCACTCGCCAGCCTAACAGGGACAGAGGAAATGTATACATTTAGTTCCAGAAGATTAAATTATGAACAGTCAACAATGCCTGTAAAACCTGTTTTTCTGTGCTATGATTCCAAGGCTCACCTGTCTTCCTCCCCTTCCAGCAGCTTCCTGTAGGTGGCAATCTCAATATCCAGAGCCAGCTTGACATTCATCAGGTCTTGGTACTCCCTGATCTGGTGTGCCATGTCTTGCTTGGCTTTCTGCAGAGCGTTTTCCAGGTCCTTGATGCGAGCCTTAGCATCTCTGACTGCCATCTCTCCACGCTCCTCAGCCTCTGCAATCTGGTTCTCCAGATTGGCACGCTAACAAATGGCGTGAGACAGACAGCATCTGAGACCCTTCCCTGTTTTCCATATCACGGCAGCACCCAAGTGTCTAATTTTGTGGGGAAGGATCCCCTCAGAAGCAGTGGATTACCTGGCCTTTGATGGAATCAATCTCAGACTGCAGCCTCTGAATCATGCGGTTAAGGTCAGCAATCTCTGTCTTGGTGGATCTCAGGTCATCCCCATACCTGCTAGCAGAGGTCTGCATCTCTTCATACTGAGATCAAACCCAAAAAAGACAGGATGTTAACTGGAGGAAGCCTTACAGACTGGATGCATTTCGAGCCATTTTTCCCATGTATAATGTGCTGCTTTTTATCATTGTATGCATTAAGACAGTAAGGCACAAAGCTTATGTGACCTCACTTCGCTGTTAAGAAGCAGTATAGGAAGTCCATCCATCCACTTTTGTCCTGGTTAGGCTCATGAGGACATCAAATACAGTTAATACATTGGGATGGATTCCAATCTGGAAGGACTGAGAAACGCACCTTGGACTTGTACCACGTCTCAGCCTCTGCGCGGCTGCGGTTGGCGATATCTTCATACTGGGCGCGCACTTCAGCCACGATGGCGTCCATGTCCAGGTTGCGGCTGTTATCCATCTCCACCACCACTGAGGTGTCCTTGATCTGACTCTGCAGCTCACGCAGCTCCTGGAGATATGAAAGGTGACGGAACATGCCATCAGACAGAGTAAAACAGGCAGATATTTGAAGGAGTGCAATCTTGTGTTTTTCTGTGTGTATTGTGCTTTTCCTTTTATAGTAAACCGAATTGTCCCATTGTTTCCCTGGACGGGTTAAAATCGTTACTATAAGAGGAAGGGGGCTCCAGTGCTCACCTCCTCGTAGATCTGCCTTAGGAAGTTGATCTCATCGGTGAGGCTCTCCAGCTTGGCTTCCAGCTCCACCTTATTCATGTAGGCCTCATCCACATCCTTAGGGGACACAAGAAGAGGTAGACACTGAGAAAGGTGCGCTCTCTGCGGTCTTCAGATACGCTGCACTGATAGGAGGCAGTTTTAAAGCGCATCACGGGGGGAACACTGACCTTCTTGATGAGCACAAAGTCGTTTTCACATTCAGTGCGCTTGTTGATTTCATCTTCGTATCTGTGAGTTTAAGGAACACCCACGTTAGTGCACGGAGCATCAAAATTAGTCTGAGCACATCTGTATTTTTAATTGCCCAGTAAAACTACGAAAGGCTTTCACTAGCCTAGTTGGTCTTAAACGGTTTCCAGGGAATAACTGGAAGCAGCTGCTTCTAGAATTGTTTGCCAAGGATGCAGTGTGCGAGTGTGACACTAGGGGGGAGTGTGGTTATGTGGAAGCGTTCTCATAATGCCACACCCTTGGTGGAGCTGTTTCTCCTCTCCATAATGAGCTTGTTCGGAGTTTCCCTTTATCTTATTTTCTCAGTTACTACATTCACCCTCAAGGGCATAGACAGATTTACAAGCCGAACTCAAGTGTGACCCACTAAGGGAGACTTGCTGCTGTTGAGTATAGTTGCCATGGAAAAGTATACAGACTTGGGGGAAAAAATTAATTGATTCAATTTCAATTGTTCACCCCCCCCCCCACCCCCTCAATACATCAAATGCTGTACCAGTAGCAGCAGTGATGCTGTTGCCATTGAGTGCTCCTTCACTATCTCTCAGGCATGTGTCATATGTCTGGTCCTCAAGGCCTCTTTGTATTGGAAGAGTAGGACATATCCAGTCTCACAACTCACTTGTTCTTGAAGTCCTCCACCAGTCCCTGCATGTTATGCAGGTCGGCCTCCAGCTTCATCTTGTCGTTGCCAAGGCTGTCGAGCTGCCTACGCAGGTTGCCGATGTAGGCCTCAAACATGGCATCAATGTTGGACCGGGTGGTGGTCTGTTCCTGAAGGAGGCTCCACTTGGTCTCCAGCATCTTGTTCTGCTGCTCCAGGAACCGCACCTGTGGTTGGGGGGAAGGGGGCAATGTTCACCATGAAGATCACCACCAGGGGGAAAACCAAGGTGCTCATTAACTGCATTACTGTGACTCAGTTTGGCCTAGACTATAGGTTGGTGTTACTGAGATTTACAGATCAATAAAAGCGACCATAGACACATTTTTTGGTTAAAAGCACCCCCCTACACCCCCCCCCCATCACTGCGGGGGCCAGTATGGCATTTGTTTCCACACAGGAACCCAGGCCTGTTTTCCAAAGGAAAGGGTGACGTGCAGTCTAACAAAAATTGTCGCTGTTAAGCCTCTTATGCTTTCCTGTTTTAAGAGGAAAAAGTCCAGAGGTGGGGCACTGGACACTGAAAAGAATGAGAAAATGCAGTGGAACAAATTCCAGAAACACATCTGGTAAGCATTGAATCACGTTTGTCAGAAGAGGAAGCCATGACTTTATGACTCATAGTGTATATTACTGTATGTTTGCCTTCCCTGGCATATCCATTCATTACTCATCTAAAGAAAATATAAAAATGGTAAATTTCTCTAAAGCAAACAAATTTATAAAAGTGAGAGGGCTGCTTTTGAGGCCCCGAAGGAGTGCATGGCCTTCGAAAAGCTTTTTGACTGTTTTCTTGCACAGCTGAAACTCTTTATGTAACCAATACACTGGTGTTAACTGGAAACATGACACCCTGGCCGCATATTTAAATATTAACTGCCTGCGTGGCCTTTCTACGTAAACGCAAGCGGCAGGCAGATCCGTAACGAGGAACATGTGCCTAGCATTTGTCTGTAACACATGCAATGAAAAAAAACTAGCGTCTTCCTGTTTCAACAGCCCAGAATCAGGCACCAAACAGCAGGGCGCATTATGTTGCGTTTCAAACTTTTTGCAGATGAGGTTGTTTGGAGAACTGAAAGAAACAATGTGCAGCTTGTTTGTGTTTCAGGTGTGGACTTTTCATTACAGGCAGGGAGAGACATAAGGCACCGCGCACCATAAAGCCCCTCCCTCCCCGTTCTTCCTACATCTCAAGGTACATTTGCAGCTCCGACTGTCCTAGACACACCCACTCCTTCTTCAGCACCTCTCTTCTTCCACCATTCATCCTCTCACATATCACTAAGAAAGTACAGGCATTTCCAGGAGGAAATTAAATCAGAGGGACTTTTTATTTCCCACAGACACATGCAATTTTTTCCAGACTCCAAAACATCTACAATACGCATAACGAGCCTGGATTTTACCCCTTGGCAAATTTCCAGTCTCTCCCTTGGCCCCTTACACTCGTCTGAACACGAGCAGGCACTGACCTTATCGATGAAGGAGGCGAAGCGGTTGTTGAGGGACTTGATCTGCTCCTTCTCCTGAGTGCGGACGACCTGGATGTTGGGGTCGATCTCCAGGTTGAGGGGGGCCAGCAGGCTCTTGTTGACGTGAACAGCGGTGATGGGGGTGACAGGAGGCATAGCTGAGCCCAGGTTGTAGCTTGTGGTGCTGGAAACGAAGCCGGAGCCGAGTCCCACACCAGGCCGGCTGCCGGCGCCGTAGGAGCTGCGGACGCTGTAGCTCTGCCTGGAAAGATTGTGGCTGGGACCCGAGTAGGACATACTGCTGAAGCTGCGGGGGGCACTGCTGGTGGACACCACTGAGTACTTCTTCTTGCTTATGAGTGACATGTTGACTGTCGGCAGTGGCTGCGAGGGTGCAAATTTAAGAGAAAAAAAGAGGGAGGCAAAGTTTTTCTGCTGCGCCCGAAACACTGGAGCAGATAGAATGACTGCTGGACAATGATCCATGTTATATAACCTTTCTACAGGGGAGGAGACAGGCTGGCAGCTCATTGGCCGGGGTCGTTTCCGGGGGCGGAGTCAGTGGGAGAACAAGGGAGAGAGGGAAGCCGCCGAACAGTCCATGGCATTCCTGGTCTGAAATATAAGATAAAATCATTACCTGTCGTTTAAACAACCTCCACCCTGCTTTTTTTTTTTATTACTAAATCAAGAGCCGGCTTTTTTTCTCAGAAATCTGCTTTTTGGAATGTGTGAGTCAGAGGTGAGGCTTGTAACTGATAAGAGGTTTCTATCACCTACAAGGGGATGCCCTCCCGCAGTATTCCTCAGTAACTTATCTTGCTACATTTACACAAACTTACTGCCCAATGCACAAATGTTTATTTCATATGAAGAGTGAAGGGTCATGGAATGAGTTTTTCTATATATTACATCCCTCATAATACTATATCCTTCATTGTTTTTACTTCCATCCAGCTTGTGTTCAAACTATTCAAACCCATCATTTTTTTCACTGTCAGAATAATTGAAAGTATTTTACTGTGGTTTAAGTATATTGATAGTTCAGCAGCTTCTGTTGTTCATATGTACCTCACATTTTTACACTCACACCTGCATAGCTCATTAGCCACTCTGCCCCCTGCTGCCCAAATGACAATGGTGACCCCATGACTGGGCGTTTTGCAGTGGGATCCGGGTGTGTTTTTGGGCAGGTATTGTAGCCGGACTTGCTCTTTAGTGGAGTGCCAGCCATTCAACTGTCTCAGACCCCCCCCCCAGCCCTCCGCCCCCTCCTCAGGAATAGGAAGCCCCCCAGCCTTTGTTTTTCTTATGTAAACTGTGAGAAAGAAGCACAGCATGCTTCCTTCACGTCTCACATCTGACTGTACTGGAAAAATAAATGTCAGGAAAACTAACAACTTTTTTGCCATGTACCATCGATATATACCACCATCGATAAATGCCATCAATATATACCAGCTTTTCCAATGGGATGCAAGTAAACATTTGACTCAAATCAGCAGCTCAGAGCACATATTGTAAATTGGTTTGTTCTTTGTTTGACTAGTGAGTGCCTTTTTTTTACCATTCACTTAATATAAAATTAATATGTATTAAATGACATTCATAATTACCAATGACAATTCTGGTTTCACTTGTTCCATAGTCAGAAATATTGATGGTTATGCATTTGGAATCATTAATACTTATAATACTAATAATATTTAAGGCAAATGCCAAATGTTGGCATTGTCTCCATTGCAGGTCTCCATGCTGTTCCCCCAGCTTGAGGCCAGGGGCCTTGTCATTTTTCACACCTCTCTTCCCTCAAACAAAATTTGTTTGGTTCTTCTTAGGGAAGTTCTGAAGGTATGGTGTTAGAGCCATGAGGATTATGAATCGGATCCTTGCTGGCCCAAATGTTTGCCAATAAGAAACCCCACCCAGGAACTTTGGGAAGGTGTAAGGCACAACCAGTTGAGCTGAGTTTTGCAGGTCCAGTATCTTGGCATTCATACCTAAAAGGCAGCATCAGAGCAATTCTGAGATGGTTGATGTTCCTGCAGGGTAATCAAGCATAAATGCACAAAACGGGCGGTCTTGTTGATGTACTCGATCTCTGGAAGTGGCCAGTCTTCTTGCTTTTCACGGAGCAAGAAGTTGTTAGGTAGGGTGCTTTCACACTGTAGGAACTTTTTCAGAATCCAGAACTTTTGTTCTGTTACCACTGCAGGAACTTGGCCTGATTGTAGTTCCTTGGAGGCAGTTCCATAACTGTTTTGAGTACTTACTTCAGACTAGGCACTTTTTTTTCAAACACAAACTGCTGGGGCAGGGCTTACAAAGATAGTTTGCTGATTGGTTGACTACAAGCACTGGCGCTAACATGGAAGTTACATGGAAATGCAAGGAAAAGAGGTACTGTAAAAGCAGTGAAGCAAAAAGTGTGGAGATAGAATTTTATTTATACCCCACTTACATTTAATGTATTTATGAACACTTTTTTGCTCTTGTCTCCATATTTCTTCATCAAAAGATTCAGTCAATAACCGATATATAGTTTAGTCACCGGTACTGTCAGTGCTTGTTAGCAGTGTAACACAAACATCATTTTTATCCTGTTGAAAAAGAAAGATCGATCTGCTGGCCAGATATAATAATGAATTATAAACATGTTGTGGGTCATATAAATAAATCATAAATAAAAGACTGTGACCCGTTTATCCCGTCCATCCCCCCCCCCCCAAATAACTAAGAAATAGGTAGCAAAATGACTCGCTCATCCTCCAATGTTTTGGGGTAACAGAACATTAGTGAAATTTACGTGTGAAGTTTAAAATAAAAGTTTTTTTGCAGGTTCGATACCTACTTAGCATAAAGGTTGTGGTTTCTGTTGTGTGGTGGGAAAACGGCATGAAAGTGCCTCAAAACTAGAAAAGTTCCCAGTCGAGATGGCCCAGGAACTTGGAACCAGGAACCCGGTTCCGGAACTTCGGTGTGATAATGTCATGAGGATTATTCCACTTTCAACTCCAATCCAATCAGATAATAAAACAATATAATATTTAGCCTGTGTATAGTTAATTGAGTTCATGTATAATGCAACAGTTCCATGCCTGATCACATTTAAGGGCACACTGTCTCATGTTATACTGTGCTGCACTGTTGCTATTGAAATATGATCCATCGCCTCTCAAGCTGCGTATTTCCCATTAAGCTGCCTGACCTGTTGGTCTGGTTGTAGCAAAAAGGCGAGGCGGCCAGGGGGCCAGGCCAAAAACATGGGCCACCCCAGGGGGGGGCTGTTCATGCCACCAACATGCCTAGGGCCTGCATTTCTGATGCAGTTTCTGTGATACTGCTGGCAAAGGCTCTTCAGCTATTCAGGTGGAATATGCACCACTCCAGGGGATCGCTAGGATTTAGAGGTCAGAGGAAACATGCGTCAGCTGTCATCTCCCTATTCAGGTTTTATCTAAATAGCCCAGTGTTATGACTCCTCCTGTTGTTGCTATTGCCATGGCAACGTGGTTGCTAGGCAGCGGTTTTGAATTTGACGGCCGAGCGATAAATTCAGGCGGCTGACTCGCGAGTGGAAAGTTGTATGCATGTGAAAGACATTGATGTAAAATCTACAGAAACACTGCAGGATCTGAGTTGGGAATTACACACCAGGTTTTATGAAAGAGAGGCTGCTGTTTCTAATTAACTGTACTCTGTCACGTATAAGTATAATCCAAAGGCTGTAAGCTCAAAAGCTGAGGCTTTGCAATCAAATCAAATATATACACCCTCCGAACTCATGTCCATGAAGAAAGACGAATGTGTCCTCAGAATAAAGGTATTTGGATTTGGCGTGGCCTGTGATTTCTGTTATTATGTAGCATTGTACTTATATGTATACCAGTATATTTGTATACTCAATAGTCAAGTTGTTAAAATATCTTAGGGGGCGATGGTGGGGATAAAATGTTTAAATGATAAAAATTTTAACACTTTTTGATAAAATTTAAAAACTTACCAGGAGGGGGCATGCAATTTGCCAAGCAAATTTCTGAGGATCAGTCATGCTGCCCAGATTACATTGTTTCAGTTCCGATGCAGACTGGACTCCAACAATTGATATGGTGAGTAGATTTGCCTTTACACAAGTGATGTCACACAGAACAATTTATGGGGATGGCTTATTTCCAAAGAGGAAGGTTTTTGTTGGCCTCCACACGCACCTCATGACAGCTGGGGCCCTGTGCACAGTCAATTTTCGCTTTTTTGCTCTGTCACAAACAGCACTGCATGTAATCCTTGGTTCTTGTAATGTTTTAGATTTCTGATCAAGAAAGCGCTCATGGCTGCCCACTTCTATTCTCTTTCATTTTGTACCACCAGACACAGAGAAGGACCTGACCCGGCTGTCTGTGCTTGATCTGCCTGGGGAGGCCTTTTCATTAAAATGTAGTTACCTGTAGAAAAGGTATATGTTATAATAAGAAATAGTATGTTGAATATACACCAATGAGCCACAATATTATGCCCGCCAAAATGTGAAGTGAATTATTTTGACTATCCAATAAAAACGGTGCATGTCGTATATTACATGGTACGCTAACCTTTGGTACTCGTAGTCTGCATGTTGAATGCGGACAAAATGGACGCTGATGATCTGAGTAACTCTGACAAGGGCCATCTAAGGGCCAGTTTAGCCATTATGGGTAAGAGCATCTCCAAAATGACAGTGGCTCGTCGTGCGTACCTATTGAGAAACTACTGGTCACTATGAATCGCCAACAGGGTGCTGGGCAGCCAAGACCCATCAATGTGGGATATGAATAAAGACTATCACATGGTACAGACCAACAGAAGGGCTACTGTGGGACAAATGGCAGATAATGTTGATGAAGACTAGGAGAGTAATATGTCCCCTGTCCACTGTGGAAAGCACCTGTAATGGGCATGTGAGTGTCAGAACAGGACGTTGGAGCAAAGGAAGGTCACCTGGTCTGATGAATCCTGTTTTCTGTCAGCAATCTGAGGATGAATTTGGACCGACAAGTCCGATCCATGGCTGTATAGCCCCATACACAGCAGGGCCCCATGCAGATTCATGACACGTCATCTCCGTAATTATCATAAAAACAATCTGCACTTTTTCTCACAGTAGCTCATCCATTGGTTTGTACCACACGAGACAGCCTTCGCTGACATCTCACATCAGTGAGTCTTGGCTGCCATTGATAAATACCGTAATAAGAGACACTATGCCTGCCAGTACTGTGTAATGAGAAACAGGCAGCCTGGGCGCTGAGCGGGTGTAATAAAAAAACAAAGACTCTCTCAACTTTACAAAACATAAGTCTTACTATTTCAAAGTTATTCTAGTATTAAATTATACTAATACTAAGGGACAATACTTTTCACAACTAGTCACTTCTACTTTTTCTTTGCTCTGTAATGGCTTCCCCATTCCTGTGTTTTCCTCCGTGTTGCCGATGCTTCCAACTCCTCCTAAAACCATCCTTGCACCGGCTGTGGCTAGGGCCGAACCCAGCTCTGCGCTAATGATGAACAGAATGTGTTTTCCTAGTCGCCATAGCTACCGATCTAGCGGGGCGGAAGCCTGCTGAGCGGAAGGAGCAGCCACGGCTAACGGTAACCTCACTGAAGTAGTCACAAGATTCTTCACTTATTGAGAAGATAAGCTGTGACTGCAGAGGTTAATCAATGTGAGTCACAAACCAGCTGAGTAACAGGCTGTATCTCAGGGACACGACCTGCTGAAAGGAAATAAACTGATGCATGCTGGGGGCATGCAGATAGGGAGGGAAATAAACATGGCTTTTTTTTTGGTAAACCTGTTTGCTCCTTGATTGACAGGCAAACTTCCCATTTGCCAGATTATAGGAGTCCTAGATGTCAGTGCCAGTTTGTAAAGCTGTACAGCAGCTGAATAGTTATACTTCACAGGGCGCTGGTTGCTTCTTGGGGTGGTGGTGTGATGTGGGGTGGTGGTGTGATGTGGGGTGGTGGTTAGCACTGTTACCTCATGCCTTTGGGACTTGGATCCATGGCTCCATGGGTGTGGAGTTTGCATGTTCTCTCTGTGTTGTCATGGGGTTTCCTTAGGGTACTCCACTTTTCCCCCATGCCCCCCCCCCCCACAACCCTAAATGGGACAAGCAGCTTCAGAAGATGTGTGATTAATATTTTACAGTTTTGGGGGTTAATAGACAAAATAGTTTGTAATAATTTTTTCTCACATGTCCTGTCAAGTTAGTCCTGACATAGTCAGACATTACATCATGTCCTCTGTGATACTGTAAGTTGAAAGATGCAGTGAAGCAATAATGCAGTTTTTTTCTCACTGTGATCTCCTGTAACGTCACACAGGGGTACAAAGACAGATATATCCGTTCTCACGTTGGGGGTTAGTGATCACGCCTTCTTTACTCCACATTCCTTTGATGAGTCCACACAGCCTGCAATTTGATTCATTTTCAAAACAGGTCCAGAAGATTGTGAAAGCGATCACTCGGTTAGGCCATCCAAATACCTCCTGTTTGTCCCCTGCTTGAGGTGAGGCCGCAGAACAGACATTTCAGGATTCTCAGGAAATCGGTCGAAGCTGCAGCACACTTGGTGGTGGGGGCCGAGGGCATGGATCTGTCCATCTGCCGCTTTGCTATCCTCCTTCCGCCCCGCCACCAGCGTGCAGGACTCGCCCATCCCTGCTACACATACAGCTGTGCTCCATTCACAAGCTGGAATGTGCACCATCTGCATCCACGCTAATGCAATCTTTCCACCCCTTTGAACGTCTAACACCTGAAGCCACCTGGATGGTGAAAGGGGTCATTTCGTTAAGTGTCATTATGCTCAAAAATGTGGACCCACAAAAAGGAACAGAGAACAGCTGCACATCACCCAACACCCAAGACACATTCAAAAAATGGTACAAACTGGGGTGGCGGTATGGTGGTGCCATGGTTAGCATCTCCAGCACACATGTGAGGGACTAGGGTTCTATGCCAGGGTTCCATAGATGTGGAGGTTGTATGTTCTCCTTGCCATGGGGTTTCTTCTAGGCCATTTGGATCCTCCTCATAGTCTTAAAATATGCGGAGCTACTTGAAGTTGCGCATATATATATATATATATATGTGTGTGTGTGTGTGTGTGACAGAGAGAGAGAGAGAGGAGGGAAAGAGAGACTGAATGGTGTGCGATTGTACCCTGCATTGTGCCTTTCCCCCCACAACCCTGATTAGGACATACGTTGCAGAAAATGGGTGAATTGGTACAAATTGGTAGAAACCTATCTGATAAATAGATAACCACACCAGCTATATAATCAAAAATCAGAACTGAAATCTAGCAGTCAGTGCTAGTTCCTTAATTTAAGCCCCCAGTGCTTTGGGTGGCAACCCAAGGAAGGATAAGTGGCTGAAAATGATGGAATTAAGTATTCAGACAGAAGAATGAGCTGCGAGTCACTAATTGCTCATTTTTTCCATGGTACTAAGCACTTGATAAATATGAGCCGCAGGCTGCTCTGCTCTAATTTCTACATTCACGCTTCACACCTTACTGGTGCTGCTTCTATTCAAATCACTGCTCCTCCATTCATAAGAAGGGCTCCCTCGCTCTAATTCTGTACAATTATGGGATGGAAGTTTTTGGAGCATAACTAGAGGCCCTTACATGGGTGCTTATCACATTTCAGCTCACTGGCTGCCCAGTCCTGTCCTGTCTTGTCCTCGCTTGTCTTTCTAACGGGGGTCGCAGGTCTGCTGTAGATGAGGAGGGTGACAAAGCAGGGTCTGGTTTATCAGAGACATTCCTTGCACGAAGGTGCCAGTCATTGGCTGCGGAAAGACACCCAACGTGCCTCAGCAGACACAGAGGGGATGCCGTGCACTGGGGGAATCCCAGGCGGAGCGGCAATGATGTGCATGCTGGGGAAAAAAAAACACAAAAATGGGGTCCCACCCTGGAAAAAGTCCATCCGTCCATGACGCATTTCGGGTTTTGGGGCCATTTTATGTTGTGGCTACTGTGGCAGCCAGTGAGTCATCACCAGTGATTTACATCAAATTACAGATGAGGATGGGCGCTTCCTTTTTTCGGTGCAGGAAAATGCGATGGCTGCAAAGATAGTTTAGCTTTAGCATTTTTGGGATATAGCGTCACTGGGGGCTTCCGACCCGGAACGAAGGGAGTTATTATTGAGAATAGTGATGGAAACTGTGAATTTCTTGCAATTTTACTGCCAAGTAAAAATCGTGAGATAAGTACAATGACCTGGCAGTCAAAATCTTTTCACTGACAGCAGGGTCTGATGTAAACCTAACTAATAAATCCAAACAGCCCTAACAAATCACAATCTGCTACCTACCTATTACTAACGAATGCTATAATTAGAAATGCACTGCCTAATCCAGTGTGGTGTTAAAAGGGCTATTAAACCCGGTTTGCTAAGTAATCAGGATCTGCACAATACTCCAGTGTGACTGAATCAGCTGGATTTTCGCAGTTGAGCGGCGTCCGTGTTTTGGTAGCCGAGCTGCAGATGTCTCTCGTTATTGTGGGCTGAGCAGAGGCTGGAATGTCGTGATCTGCGAATCATTAACTTCCCAGAATAGTCCCAGAATGGTTTTAGGTTGGTCCTGCGGGGTGTGTTTAGCTCTTGACTGCGTGTGCAAGATTGAAGAAAAGAGCCTTTGACACACTGCGTGACGAGCAAGCATGATAAGAAATCTGATTTTTTTCTGTGAAAACCGGAAAGCGTGACAGGTACCATTTTATTTCACTGTTCACTGCGCAACATAAACATGATAAACACAAATGTATATGATATGTTAACAGTATAAAACACATATAATGTGAGTACAGAAAATATGCCAGGATGGCGGTGCAGTAATCAGCTCTGTTGCCTCTTACACCTTTTGCACTGGGATATACAGTAAGTGTCTGCAATGACACCACGTGTGTGGAGTCTGCATGTTTCCTCCTGGGACTCCGGACTCCCCCCACAGTCCTAAAACACGTCGAGTTTAATTAGAGTTACCAAATTGCCCATAGGTGTGCATGTGTGTGTGACTGGGGTGTCTGTCCTGCCATGGGTTGGTGCTCCATCCTGATTTGTTTCCTGCCTCATGCCTGTAACTTCAGGGTTAAGGTCTGGACCCCTGCAACCCTGAACAGGACAAGTGCTTAGAGAAAACAGAGGGATGGATAAGGAAGCATATAATATTAACTGTGCTTATCTGATTATTGCTTACAAAGGAGCTCACTTTTGCGGCCAAAGTTTCTAATGTCTGTAAATCAGTAGTTTAAATCAGCTACAAAAATAAATAGCAAAACCACAGAATTTGGGGGTTAAATATGTGACCTTATAAATTTTTATTATTTTTTTGTTAATGAAGGGGCATAAAAAAGATTAAGCTTATTGCTTGCAGACATGCTGTAAAAACAGAACTTTTTTGTGTACTACAGACACTGCCTTTCGTACATTTACACATTTATATTTAGCAGACTATTTTGTCCAAAGTGAGGCAAGTCGCACGTTACAAACATATGTGCTGTTAGTACACACTGGATGTAAGTACGACTAGGCTGAGTTTCCAGTGAATGACCAGTTATGAGTGTAAGTGTCCGTGGCCTGTCGGGGGTGGGGCGGTTGGGGCGTTGGGTTTCTCAAGGATAGCATTGAGGTGTGACAGCAGGTAAAGGAATGCGTGTAGGCGGAGAGGGCAGAGGGTATATGTGATGGGGGGGGGGGGGTGTAGGTGTGTGTGGGTCACTGCAGGAGAACAAGTATGTTGGTGTGGATGAGAACCAGATCTCA
>JAABNY020000108.1:27234434-27256063 GCA_015164015.2 Brevimyrus niger | reverse complement strand
CCAAGTCCCTCATCCCCCGCCCCGGCGCATTTTCTGGTACTCCCTGGACACCGCAGCCAGCTTTTCCTGCTGACTTCTCTTTTGTTAATAATTTTCCCACAGGATTTTGTGACGGGACTCTACACCCTTATCTCTTACATTGAGCACAGCTTTTAACTCTGCTTTGCTGTGCCTCCCTGTCTGTAGTATGTTTCGATCTTTCCATGGAAATTATCTCATTTATTGACAATTACAACATCAGCATTAACCCACAATAGGGTAGGGTAACTACAATGTAATCACTCCCTGAATGTGTGCTTAGCGGCAAATAAACTCAGAACCTGCTCTCTTTCTCTTGGGTGCACAGGTGTTCGACGCGACGGTGGACAATGCCCGTCTCGTGCTCCAGATCGACAACGCACGCCTGGCTGCTGATGATTTCAGGATCAAGTGAGTGTCCCGAGAGCCGAAGTGTGCAGTGACTGAGCACGCCTGATCTGCCCAGACCCCTTTGCTGACCTCCTTCTTTGCATGCAGGTATGAGTCCGAGCTTTCCATCCGGCAGTCGGTCGAGGCTGACATCGTAGGTCTCCGGAAGGTGATCGATGACACCAACATCGGCCGCATGAACCTGGAGAGCGAGATCGAGGCTCTGAAGGAGGAGCTGATCTTCCTCAAGAAGAACCATGATAGTGTAAGAACATTGTAGAGAAGTTCTATATGCAAAAACACTTCCATGTCCAAGGGGATAAACAAATAATCGTTTTTTACTCATCCTTCTTATCATTAAGAGTAAATGGCAATTTGGCAACGTCCCTAGAGATGCAAAATTTGAGCTTTTTCGTCTCTTGTTCGATCAAACAGGAAGTTCAGGAGCTGCACAACCAGATCGCTCAGTCGGGAGTGCAGGTGGACGTGGACGCCCCCAAGGGACAGGACCTGTCTCAGGTCTTGGCAGAGATCCGAAGCAAATACGAGAAAATGGCACAGAAGAACCAGGAAGAGCTGAAAGCCTGGCATGAAACGCAAGTATGTGATCCCTTCGTTTTTATTTATTTATTATTTTATTACTTATTATCGTTTCATATATCTATCAGAACAGGCTGCATAAAATCCA
Organism: Brevimyrus niger; assembly: GCA_015164015.2. NCBI lineage: Eukaryota > Metazoa > Chordata > Actinopteri > Osteoglossiformes > Mormyridae > Brevimyrus > Brevimyrus niger. The sequence continues at coordinate 27,254,967 of JAABNY020000108.1, read as the reverse complement.
CGTAGATACAGCGTGCGATTTCTTACGGCTCCTTTTCCTTTCATCTGCCACGCGAAAGTTATCAGAGGTCCAAGTGCAGGTGACGCAGAACACAGAGGCCCTTCAGGGTGCCCTCACAGAGGTGAATGACCTCCGCAGGCAGCTGCAGACGCTGGAGATTGAGCTGGAATCTCAAAAGAATCTGGTAAGGGTCACCGTCACTGCGGCGTTTTATCGACAGTTATGCTCTGACTACAGGCAAATGGGGGGCGCTAATCGCATCGCTGACTTAACGTGTTGCTTTCCTCCCCGCGGCCCCTGCAGAAAGGCTCCCTGGAAGGCACACTGCATGACACTGAGCTGCGCTATAACATGGAGATGGAGAAGTACAACACCATCATCGTGCAGCTGGAGGCCGAGCTGACGCAGCTGCGCACCAGCATCCAGCAGCAGTCTCAGGAATACGAGACCCTTCTGAACATCAAGATGAAGCTGGAGGCTGAGATCGCCACCTACAGGCGACTGCTGGATGGCGGCGACTTCAAGTGAGTCCCAGCGAGGTAGATAGGGAGGGGAGGGCACGAGCACAACGTGAAGATTAACACTGAAAGAGATCAGAATCCAGGCAACTTAGACCAGGAAAGACAGAGAAATGGACCTATTAAGATGCCTAACTTGTCTTCATCCACCCCGGGCCTTGAATGGGCTACAGGGTGCTCACTGCTGTGTTGTTTTCCCGTCCTCTCCCAGGCTACAGGATGCCCTGGAGGACCAGAAGACCATCAAGACCAAAGTGATGACTGTGACACAGACCCTGGTGGATGGGAAGGTGGTGTCCACAGAGACGAAGGAGAGGACAACATAAACCTCCAAAGCCACTCACGCCCCTGCCCCATGCCCAAAAGTGCAGCATAGTACTACACTTCTTCAGCAACCAATGACACACCATGTCCTATAAGTATTTATTGCCATATTATCAACGGGTGTCAGATTCCAGTCCTGGGGGGCCAGAGCCTTGCACAGTTTTTGGTTTGCCCTCATTTAACATGCCCGATTCAACTCGTTGTGCTAATCACCGTTCAGCTCTTGTGCAGAATCATTTGTGATTGTAGAGGGAAAGAACTAAGCTACACAGGGCTGCGGCCCCCCAGGACTGCAGATTGACTCCCCTCCCCTAGATGTATCAAATTTAAAAATGAGGTGAAAAAATATGATTCGATAGTTATAGTATAAATGGCCATTTCCTGCATTTGGTCATTTGACCCCTTCCAACCACTGTTACAGATTTTATAATCATCAACCAAGACTGTAAACTGTTAATCACTTGTATGGGGTGTTCTCGTCTCAATAAAGGTGCTTGAGTACATTTTTACATTGGGTTCTGTGTTTTGTTTGATACGTAGATGGATGGATGGCTTCTTGTGCTTTTTTAATGACCTAAATGGGTGAGGAAATGGTCATAAGAGCTGATATTCTGAATGTAATATGAAAACTGGATTTGTGGTACCAACCAGACTGGGAATAAAGTTTTACCCAAAAGACCGGCTGAACATCAAATCCTCTCTAATGAAAGTATGAAAGTAATGGAAGCATAAGCTGAAACACATGGATCCTATTTTTTTTTTGTTAAAACTGAAAGCTAAAACGTTTTACAAACTGTCAATAAGTAATATATCCTAAAAAAAGAGGACATTTTAACAGTAAAGCTTACAAGAGTTTGCTGAAAATGTGATTTAATTGAAAATGATTTAATGTGTTTAAGTTTAAGTTAATGTGATTTTAGAGCCAACTACCTATGGTGTCACTGCGAATGCAGCATGGACTTTGGCACTATAACTTCTTATCTAAGCTTAGTTACACTGAACTTTAAACTTATTGGTCAGAGATGGTTGTATTTAACGTCCATGTTGTTGCATTATGATACGGGGGGGCTATGACCATCAGTGGGGGGGCATGAAGCTGAATGAAGCTCATTCTAAATCTTATGACACATACCTGTGAGAGGCGTGCGCTTTTAAAAAAAATTTGGTACGCGATCAGTTGCCACTGCCCTACAGAGCCCACACTCCCCCACACGTCTCACAGAGCCCACACTCCCCCACACGTCTCACAGAGCCCCACACTGCTTCTGGAGGGCCAGTCTGCAACATAGTCTGCAGATTTCCTTATTGAAACACACCTACTTAACCTGACTTTTATCTGGTGAGCTGAATAAGGTGTGTTTGAGCAGAGAACTCTTCAAACTATGTTGCAGACTGACCCTCTAGGGCTGGAACTGGAGTCTAAAACATACAGTTGATGAACCTAAAAATTGTCCCATTCTGAGTGTGTATTTGTGTCCTACAATGGAGGCCATGGTATTCCCATCTTATGCTCTGTGGCCCAGGAACAGGCTAGTTCACTGGACCACATACTGATTGGACATTGATCGTGTGTACTTCATGTCTCAAGGGTTGCGTATATTTCTAGTTTATTTCTCCAGCTCTTCCTGATGCCCTAACTCCTTATGCATATTCAGCAAAGCAAAGTACAGAGTCTAACTAAGACTACACATGGAGAGACATGACTGCAATTTAGGTGTGGGGGCAGATAGGGAAGAATGAACATAAACACCAGTTGTACTGATTGTTGCTGTTCTGTGTCCCTGTATTTTGTTGGATTCACCCTGAATCTTTTTTCAGGAAATGAACAGGATTACTACTTATTTGACTACTCATTTCAGAGGACAACTACTCATTTAAGAGGATGACTACTCATTTACCCACTCGTTTACAAGAACGACTACTCGTTTAGCTACTCATTTAAGAGGATTACTACTCGTTTACCTAATCATTTAAGAGGACGACTACTCATTTAAACAACTCTCACTCAAAGGGTCTGACCCATGGGTCTGTGGCATGCCATGTGGTACTGAGGCATGCCATGAGGGACAAGGGGTTTTGGGCTTGTTACTCCTTCTTCCATAGGCAGTTACAGTGTGTTGACTGGTGAACAAATAAAATGTTCTTCTAAAGCTATAGACAATAAGAACGAACAGTCTGGTTACAGCATATGTGCATGTCTGTCATACTTCCCCATCTCTGTGTCATCAGGTATGAGTATGTAGCCAGAATGAGTCAGTTAGTGTAGGCAGACAGTACCAGGTGACAGATAAAACCCAAGGCCGATTCTAGCGACAATGCGGACCCTCTAACTCCCCCTCCCCCGGCATGGTAGCGTTTATTACCTTTATTTTTGCATGGTGTCTCAATTAACAATATCAATGAAGAGAATTTTATAAACACAGTTCTTTTATTTTCAGAATGCACAAATAAAGCAGATTTGTCATTGCAGTGTGCTATGTAATCAGCCGCCCTCGGGGGCCCCCTCCCAGCTCGAGGCCCCCAGGCCATTGCCTACCCTACCTGTCCTGACCCTTTGCTTCTGATAAAACCAACATGCTATGTCTGTTACTGGAGATGGAGATTGAGGACCTAAATGAAGACTTAACATTGTACCAGGAGGAGAAGGTTTAGCCATTCTACCAGCATCAAGGATAAAAAAGCTGGGAGTCACAGCCAGCATGCAGCTCCCCCTCAGAGAGCTGGGAGTCACAGCCAGCTTGCAGCTCCCCCTCAGAGAGCTGGGAGTCACAGCCAGCTTGCAGCTCCCCCTCAGAGAGCTGGGAGTCAGGCTCTTTCTCAGGGCCTACAGATGCATGACTATCTTCTGATCACAGACACAGAGGCTTAGTCACTCAATCACTCACCACAAGATACCTTCTGTGTATATTGTGAAAAAATCCTTGATATTTTCTGAATGTTTTACTAATAATTGCAATTATTGGTTAGAAAAAAAACGTATTTCCATTATGACAGAAAGTTCGGCTGGCCCAGTCTGTCCTAGCGGCGCATATGGATACTGCCTTGGGACAGGATCTGCCTGAAAGACTGGGGGACATAAAGGTCAAATATGAGAAGAAGCTTCTAGAAGCACAAGAACCTGCAAGTAGTCAAATCCTGCTAAGATGGCGTGATACTACCTCTAGTTCCACACCTACTACGAGATGGCACACATCTGCTGTCTCTTAACATGAAGAAAATTCAGTTCAGTTTCATAATTTTTCAGTCCAGCATTCAGGAGATATTTCTGTTTGTGTGTATGACTGTGATGACATCTCCACCTCCTCGATGTCAGTAGCTACAGAAGATTAACTTAAATGCTGCAACTTTCCTACCAAGTAAATACACTGCTACTTATTAAACTCGTATTTAGAAGTGTTTCCTGCACCCCTTTCAGCAGCAGCCACAGAAAGTCCTCCGTAACCCACGGCCTGTGACATGGGACGAGCCCTGTGTGCTTCACCTGCGCTGCATAAGACTTTATTTTTTATATCTTTGTAGATACATGATTGACTCGGTTTTCACTGCCAGCACTCAGTAATGATGTTCTGGCTGCACTATCCTCGCCTTATGCAAAATGACAGCGTAAAGAACAACACGATTAGCCAGCGCGTGTACTTCAACACGGGGCGAAAGAAAGACAATGACATCACTACGTGCCTGGAGACGAACCGGGGTGGCCGTGTGCCAACATCCAGCAGAAGAGAAGTGTAAATGTGAGGAAGCTGAGATTGTCACCTTCAGGGGGCTGTTGGAGGGTGAAGAATTTAATTATGCAAAAAGGGGTGTGGCCAATATACATGCTTATTGACATATATGACCACAGGTAGAGATGTGTCCAGACGCATTAATCACTCGCTGGTGCTTCAGGAACAGCTGAATTATATCCACAAAGAATGTTTCAAGACACTGGCGGTTGGCTCACTTGGTAAAAACCTGTGTTTCATAATTTTTATATTTGCCCCAATTAACAGATAGTTTGTGGACACTCTGAAATTCAGTAACGGAGCTGACAGAGCTGCTCGTTGTACCTGAAGATCCACTTATTGGAGGAGTCCTGTACTCCATACTCTGTAAGTCACAGCAATGGCATGTCTCATTATATCAAGATAGTAGTATGTTCACACTGTATGAAATCTAAGAAAAAAACATAACCACTGAATATAGACTAGAGGATGCTGTTGAACAATATGTGAAATGTCAGAAATGGTGGTGAACATCACACAGATATTTGCATTAATATGAATCCATCCAGCTTCTAAGTACTTGGACTGCATAGGAATTCTTTACAAAAATCGTTTTTTTTTTTTTCTGGATGTTGCTGTCATGGGATGTTTCGCAGCCTACAGGAAACATTCAGGCACAATGGCAAACAACAGCGTAAACATCGACATCCAAGGTTTTTACGGGACAGTTTTCTGACTGTTTTGTCACCTCGTATTTTTTTGGCAGCTGTTATACCTAAATTGCTGGGTGTTTTGGCCGATGGGGCTGACATCACGGGGCCTCTGACGCACACCAGCCAATGGAGACCCAGCAAAAAAACACAGGTGAGCGGATGGGGGGGGAGGGGGCAGGTCTATGGGACTGCACATAATTCCACACTGCAGACAAACAGCTGGTTTGTTCATAGAGAAACAGCACAGCTATTAGGACCGAACACAGACATCACCATCTCAAGATCTAGGTTTGCTATTAACGATGTTACATTGCACAGCAAGTACTTACATATAAATGCAACTGAAACACAGCTTAAATAAATCCCACAATGCTGCCATTATTGCTGTTATCCATCCATAATCCATGCTACCCACCTCAGCAAGACACAGCCTGTTGCAAGCTGCAAAATTTGATAAGTACAAGTTTTATGCATGCTCCCTCAGTATAGTTCTTTAAACCCGGGAAATCAATCAATAAATCAATAAATACTAGGTCTAGATTTTCCAGCTGATTTGAATCCATAAAACATCTACCATTTTAGATGATTATACACCATCAGTTCATGGACAATACAAACGCAATCAGATGAACAATTTTCAGCTCCAAACTTGAATGGTCATTACGTTCTTTGTTTTGATTATGCACCATGAGCCATGCCAGTTCAGACCTGATTATTGTTCAGCTGATAAAAATGGAAATGAACAATACTCTCCTGTTAAACACCAGCCCCACCTCAGGTCCAGCCAACTCGCTGCTTTTTCCTGTTTAAACACACTTTTCTCAAGGATTATTTGTTTTTCTTTCTGTTCTGGAAAAAAACCTTGCTTTATAAAATGCTCCCCTGCTGCTCGTAACTTGAACAACTGACTCAGCCTAGTTGTTTTTTCCCCCCCGTCCCAGTTGTGTACTCTGCTCATCAAATGACCATATTTGGTAACTTGCCATTTATTTCAGAATTACCATTTAGTTCATATTGTTCATACGTCGTTTTCACATTTTTTTCCCACTTCTGTTTCGCATTCTTTATGTAGCTACTGCATGTTTGTTTATTTCTGGGCTGTGTTATGTACTTACATATCAATTGTGTTATTGCTGCAGATGCAGGACATTTCAGTTCGCTGTCACCTTTGACCTTCAGGGCTGAAGGTTTGAATCCCACCCCAGTGTGCTAAGAGTCTGTATGTTCTTCCAAAAATCTGTTAGTAGAATAAAGCCAAAGTATGTGGGTGTGTGTGAGTGTGTGCCTGCTGATGGGATGAGAACCTATCCTGGGTGGTCCTCTGTCTTGTGCTCTCCCTACGCAACCCTGTATCAGATAAGAGACTGGATGGATGGATGGATGGATGGATGGATGGATGGATGGATGGATGGATGGATGGATGGATGGATGGAGTAGAACAGCCACAAAGTCACTGAGCTTAGATTCATCTTAACTACACCAAATGCCTTGGGGCAGCAGGCGACCTGGTCCGTGAGAATGCAAAGTTCGAACCTGCAGGTTGTAGGAGGGGGCCTAAGGCTTGGATTGGAGCAGCACATATGCATGTAGGTATACATCATACCCAGCCGTGGTCACTGTGCACTGTGCCATGCACAACTTGAGCTACAGCAACCTTTCACGATGTGAACCACGAGCTTCCCCCATCCACAAGCCCCCCGCATTCCTTGGCCCAGGAGGCTCAGCCGTGGTAATTACAGCCAGATAGCCATGCATGGAATGTGGGGAGCTGCACCTTAGTGACAAAAGCTCCGAACTGTAGCTAATGCTGTTCTCCAAAACTGTTATGGTGTCTTTTGGCATCTATCATCACCTCATGCATTTCCAAAACCCCGACATGGGATGCACAGTGCTCCTTTGCATTTTAAGGTTTTTTTTTTTATTTTGCAACCAAAAGTTTATTGGCTTTTATACAAAGAATTACTGATGTAGCCTAAACATGGGCAAGAGAAACAAGGGAAATTATGTATTTCTGTTTTGCCGTTTTGCATGCGGTTCTTTCTGGTGATGAATTGGGGCACACTAATGAACATCAGCTCGGGAACTAGTTGCACAGTGCAGTGTCCCGTGTCACACTCCGATTCGGAGGCAAGCGGTGAAGGGTTGAGCTACGCTGACGTGGCTGTCGTAGGCCATCCTGCTTTTTATGGAATTCCCCTTGGCAGAGACAGGAGAGGTGGGAGCAGGATGGGTCCAGAGGAACTTACTGTTCTGGCAGTAATGCGAACATGTGCAGCCTTCTGTTTAATAATGAGACCATGTTCATACTACTGTTTAATAATGAGGCCATGTTCAAGCTTCTGTTTAATAATGTGACCATTTTCAGGCTTCTGTTTCATAATGTGACCATGTTCAGGCTACTGTTTAATAATGAGACCATGTTCAGGCTTCTGTTTAATAATGTGACCATGTTCAGGCTTCTGTTTAATAATGTGACCATGTTCAGGCTACTGTTTAATAATGTGACCATGCTCAGGCTACTGTTTAATAATGTGACCATGTTCAGGCTACTGTTTAATAATGCGACCATGTTCAGGCTCCTGTTTAACAATGCGATGATGTTCAGGCTCCTGTTTAACAATGCAAACATGTTCAGGCTCCTGTTTAACAATGCGATGATGTTTAGGCTCCTGTTTAACAATGCAAACATGTTCAGCCCACCGTTTATTAATTATATGACCATGTTCAGTGTTTTCTTTAATAATAATGTGACCGTGTTCAGCGTTTTCTTTAATAATAATATGACCGTGTTCAGCATTTTCTTTAATAATAATGTGACCGTGTTCAGCATTTTCTTTAATAATAATGTGACCATGTTCAGCATTTCCTTTAATAATAATATAACCGTGTTCAGCCTTCTCTTTCACTACGGTCCATCCCCGAGATAAGTTGAGCACAGGGACTACACACGGCCCCTGAGTCATTCTCACGTTTTCATCTCGCGTTTCTGGCCAGAAAAAAAGTCACAGACCTGCCTTCTCATAAGGCCCCAGGCACGGAAGGAAATATCACTGACTCTTTGGACTTCTTTTTCCGACGGGCGAGTCCGACTCTCCTGCAAATGACAGGTGCTGTCAAATTCCACACGTTATGGGCGGTGCTTAAAAAGCAGAGCAGCCGCCAGCAGCACCATCTAAACGAGCTGGGACCATAAAAGCCTGTGAAAACAAACACCAGAGCAGAGCCTTTGAGCTGAGCCATCGGGATGAATAACGACCGGAGCACACTGTCCCTGGAGTCAGAGGTTCTGCTCCTGGGCTGCAGGGCACAGCCTAGGGGTGCCCCAGGGGATTGAAGGAAGGGGTGCACAAAGCACAGGGCCCTATTCAATGGCAGGATGGGCGTGCGGATTTTTGTTCCACAGACCAGAGGGTTTACTATGAGCCACCCTGCCTGTCCAAGTCTTTGTCTGAAAGATAAAAGTGAAGCAGGGGCATTTGGCTTCAGCCCCGACATGGGCCTGGTCTTTGAAGACTCTGGCACACACGTCACCTTTGTACTCACTCCCACGGACTGGCAGAGCACACATATGTAAACCACAGGGCAGAAGCACTCTCTTTATAGGCTCCTGCTTTCACTCTGTTGCAGTCGGCTGTAATGCCCTGTCATGCGCACATAAATCTATGGTAATTGCATGTCCCGCTCATTGCCTGTCTGCCACCCCTGAAGCAAAAGCGAATGTGCTTCACATGAGACCGTTATGCAAGAATTGCTTCTGAAAAAACGTTTTGCGAACGCATTTCCTGTGTTGGTTATAGCATTATATTAAAGAAAAAAAGAACATTTGACTGGCACATTGTATCATAGAATACTTGTATGTGTGTAAGTGGGATGGTGTGTAGTTCAAACGGTTGGGTGCCCTTGCTGGGTTGGTTAGGGGTTTCAATCCCAGTCTGATTCCAGCTTTCTCACTCATATGCAGATTAAAATTAAAGCATCTACAAAATAATTAAAACGTCATTGTTGTTTTTTATTTTTTGACATTGGATAATGCTACATTAGTTTTTTTCTGTTTTTTTTTTTTTTTTTTTAATTGAGATCAAACCAAACAAAATCTCTTACTGCAATGGCCAGAGAAGTCCAGAGAAAACATTTTAGTTACACTTTCCTTAAGCCACTCATGTATAATGCATTATAGATACCTTCATTATGCATTATAATGGCTTATACTGATCGTTATGATGACTTCTTTAAGTAAAGTGTTCCCAACATTTCAAACATATTCAGGCTTGATAATACCACCCCCATGATGCAGGACATGCAAATTGCTGCAGCTCTTTCATTTGTGTAAATGTAAAGGCAGTGCGAGTCCTGCTGTATCTGCTCTGGGAAGGGAGCAGAATCTATCAGCTCAAGCTTTAGCACACAGAACAGTCCAGAACACAGCATTTTGACTGCAGCTTCCCGCTGCCACTGTGGATGGAATTTGAGGCCAAGACGGAACCAAACTAAATTGCTATGCTTAAAAAAAAAAAGTCCCATTTCCTAGCATTTGGTCCCAGAAATAGAAAATCTTGCCTTATCTGAGCAGAGGAATGCAGAGGACAGTGGTGGGAGGGTGGGGGTGTGAGTTCAATTCATTTGTTTTTTATGGCGACCCCAGCCAGGTACCAAAATTACCAAACCCCTCCAAACAATGTTTATCTGGCTACATGAACGAGCCCCGGCAGATCTCATATACCATCTGCCCGCACATCATCACAACTGTCTTCTCACAATAGCGTGTCTCCTGATCTTCCCCCCATCCCACCTGACCCGACAATGCAGGCTTTGTTCACTTGGCATGAATCTTGTTTACTCATTTGTGTGCCTGATAGCATATGACTCACAGAGTCAGACACAACGCTGACAACTATACAAAGGGCTGAACTGATGGGGTGTGGTCAGGTGGGGGCAGGCGGATGGTATTATGGAATTGCATGCATATACATTAATGTTCTTCAGACAACGCCCTGTTACTGAACGAGAAGGGCCTCCCCAAGAAAGAGTTAATAAGCGAGGTCGCTCGCTGACCTTTGCTGCTGCTCAGGTGATGAATGAGGGTCACGGCAAAGAGGCACAAGGTGCAGAACGAGGGCCTCCAGGCTCGGCCCGCTGTCAGCATGGCCCCACCTCTACAGGGGCCTCACGGTCATGAGAATATCCACATTTGGGTCACGGAGGCTGCACGGCCAGCAGCCAACCCGCAGCCCGGCTCAACGGGTTTCTGCTGTAGCGCAAACAGTAAGGTCTCTGAGGCAGGCTTAGAATTTTCCTGTTTCAGTAATTTAACCTGTATCCTATTTTTATCAAAATTCAATAAATGCACTCACTGTTAAATTGGTGTTTTACACGTCGTTCCAGTGAATCTAATTGAGATTCACTAACCTCTCTATCCATCTACTTGCACCTTTAACTATTTGTACCTTCCTGGCTTGTTTATACAACAGAAAACCTGGACACCACATATACGTGAACTCTCCTCCCCCCCATGCACCTTACAGTACACAGAGAGAATGACGTATTATGATGGGCAATTAAGGGATAGGATGTAGCACTTTGGGGTGCTTGTGCCCTTCAGAAAGACACTTAGTTACTGTACGACACACATCTTCCCATCCGTGATAAGGCTGGACAGGGTGGCATGAATTACGACACCCAGCTGCAGATCATTGTGAAACAGCGCAAATCGCTTTGGACAAAAGCTCCGCTAAGCTGCTCAATCCAAGTTCTGTTCTTCAGGCCCCCGAGGGCACAAAGTCTCCTAAAGCAAATTTTAAAGAGATTTAACAAGAGTCTGCATTGAGACATAACAATGCCCAGGGACCTCATCTGGTTCATTGCTTGTTGAAAAAGTAAAAATTCCTGAGAGGCAGCCTGTTAGGAGACAGACTTGTTGCTGTAATCCCTCTTTCCCGTCAGTGCCCCCGCCCCCAAATCTGACCTTTGCCCTCCCTTCCTTCTAATATTACCGAAAAAGGGACTCCCTGCTTAGTCTGCTAGCCCAGCGAAACAAGCTCCCACAGATGCCCCCGGGGGAAGCAGGGAATTGTGGGGGCAAGAAGAGGAATGTCGTAAAGCTTCGGATACCGTGGTGCCGATTATGATGGGCGTGTTGCTGAAGGAGGAGGGGACATGAGTGTTTATGGTGACCTTCAGCAGCTGTTCATTCATGCAGGCCGGACATGGCTCCACCACGAGTCGACGGGAGACACCTTCAGGGGCTGCAGGGGCAGGCTAAGGCTGCCTATAGGGATTTCCCTCCATTTTGTACCTGTTCATGCTACCGAGTTTTCGTTAAAACCTGCGGCTGGTCTCGGCATACGAATGCCGCGACAGACCCCCTGCTGTTTCCGCGTCACTGCCAGTTCATCCCGGGACACGGCAAACCCGGACCGGCCCCTCCAGTTGGGCAGCCTGCCACTATGACTCGCTGTGACTGGTGCAGATGAAAGCTGCCGTCCAAGCGGAGAGCAGAGCATGGCGTACGGGAGCCAGCCATCAGGAAAAGATGGGCAGATGGCCGCCGATGCAGAGAGCAGCCGCACTCCCCCGTCTCAGCAAGCCCAGAGACGGCCACACCCTCCCAGCTGTGAAAATGGACTCTCTGTTCCATGGCGCAAACGGAATCATAAAACCTGACAACAGACAGCAGAGCGGCAAATACCAGCGTCGTGACACCTCTGGTGTAGGTTGCCTGAAACGGGATATTAAACCAGGATGGAATGCTTTAAAGCTGATGTTTCACAAGCAAAACTGAAATGAATATAATAACCCGTCATCAGAGGTAAATGACCCAGTCATGTGAGAGGGGCGGGAAAGACTCATTTAACGGGCATGAAATATCCAAATTGGACTCTCCTTCCTTTGCTAACCGCAGAACAATGACAATCTCAATCAAACGGAGCACTTTTGTAGACATTTCTTATCATGCATCAATGTAATACTTTAAAAATCTGTTCATGCATATTTTTAGACCCATCATTGCCCTTTGGTCAGTTTCGGTTCCTGCCCATGATTAAAAAGAACAATTGGCTCAAGGATCAAAAACCACCGGTAAATATTAGGGAAAGGCCCCTATCTGAAGCCTGTTCAAAAAATTGCCTGACAAAAAAAACTAAAATATAAGGAGCATTTTTGAAAGTCTGGCACTGAAAACCAGTCCCTGACTCTCCCTCCAGTAGTGTTCCAGTGTACCAAACACCACAACCCCCGGCAAACAAGCCACACACACCTGTGACAAACAGGGCTCGTCACTGCAAACATCCGGTGTGCAAGCAAACAGAATTCTGTCACAAGATAATCTCCCTTCTCAAGGGAGTAGACAGCAAGAGGGAGGATGAATCGTGGACATCAAGGATGAGGAGGGCGAGTCACATTTATCCTTCAAGGTTCAAACTGCAGAACCCACAGTAAAACTGGTGTAATGCTTGGAACATCTCTCCAAGAAAAACAATGTCTGAGTCTCAGTGGAACGCCCCTTTATCTTCCCAGTGACGCCATCAACAAAACCGTAACTGTCACCAGGTAAACCATTCATATGCGCCTAGACCAGGCAAGGCTCTGCTTTGATAAAGTCATGTCTATTCAAATGAGGCGTGTTAATGTGTATCACTGCAGACATGCAGTAACAGTTCTGCTAGACGCTGATACAGAACCTTACTCCAGTAAATGATTATGAAAGCTGACGTAATCCACAAACACATTGTTCACCAAAGAAAGGTGCCATTTCAACAACCGGGAAGGCTTCTTGGCTAATCCCATTGGCACCGCAATCCTTAATGAGTACCTGATACACTGTCCCTCCCCCTGAGGCCCGGTGATGTCATTTTAACATGCTTTTCACATCAGATTGCTCCGGTTCCTAAAAGCCTGTGAGCCTTTCAGGTGAGAGTGACAGCTACAGACAGGCGTAAACATTTGAAACACAATATTACCCAACTTTTTCCCCCGCTGGGTTAGTCTCTAAATCTAAGTGATCTTGGCAGCCAGGAGATTTGAGCTACTTCAAAAAATCCCTTACACACAATATGCTACAGACAGTAAGTAACACATTCTTAATTACAGTACTGTCATGCATTGTCTTTTTTGGTGACCTTGGCTAACAGCCATAATATGTCCATAGCATCAAAGTCTGCTTAGATCTCTGAAGTGATGTACGGACAAATGTGCATCAGCAAGCGTCACACTTGGGCTCGGAACAAACTGACTCTGGGTCTCAACGGGAGCTCCTCAGTAGCCACGGGAGGACAGTGGATTTCCATTGACACGTCTTTGAAACTTTGCATGTCCAGGTCGCATGCAAGCAGAAAAAAATAGAACGAATTCCGATGATGGCATTTGCCTACTTTGCCCCAGTAACTAAATACGCAGCACGAAACATTCTCTTGCGGGCATAAAATTGCGCTGCTTATAATAATTTTCCGCCCATTTTTATTATTAAGGCCGTTTCTGCAGCAGTGAATGCCAGCATCATGCGGCTGATTCCTCACAGCTCCAGTACTGCACTGGATTGTTTAACAAATAAGCGCAGGGTCTCCCAGGATGCTACCTCAATAGGCAAAGGGGTTTTGGGAAAGAGGTACATTCCTCTGAAAAGCTGTCTTCAGTGTTTCACAGCAATAAAACGTCTCCCTTTCCATCGGCGTAGGCGAAACCCTGCCTGGGCGTGGCAGATCTCCAGAGCACACTGCCTCAAAGCCTTTGTCCAGCTTTCTGCACAGTAATTGCGGAGCAAAAAAAATTCTCCTCTAACTACTTTCACCAAGCCAAGCACAGAAATAACCCAGGCCGGAAAACAGAGTAAAACTAAATTACAAGACCCAAGTCGGCGAACGGCAAGGCTGAGTCACGGCTCTTGGGAAAAATCATTACCTGATAGAGGCTGCAATGAGCTGATTGCTCAAGTTTAGGTTGCTGTTACTAAGGTGTTACCTGGCCAGCTACCCACCACTTGCAAAAGTACATAAAGCGAGCGATGATGATCCTTTAGTAAACAGCATACGCACTTTGAGTAGCTAGAAGATTAACTAGCTAAATACCTCACATGGATTATACATCAGCATATCAAACATTCAGAGTATTTAGAAAATGGGAACACAATAAATGCAAAATAACACACGCACAACATAGTATTGGGGGGACAATATATTCCCTGAGTTGCCTACAATCTCTGGCTATTCACATTACGGCACATTATCTTCTCAGCCAGGACTTACTTTACCACCCTGTGCTAACTTTTACCCTTAAATGTTCAATGGCCTTGAGCGTAGTTTCCCTCCTCAACTCTTAGTTTTTCTACACTGACATGACCTCTCTCTCTCTCTCTCTCTCTCTCTCTCTCTGTCTTTCTCTCTCCTAAGAAACCCTGTTATTCGCCTGGCTGCTCAAGTCATTTTTCCTTTCTGTAGCACTTAGAGAAATGCCCGTCCTTGTGCATTCTGAGAACTTTCAGTTTAATTCTTCATTAACTGGCTTTGTTTGTATTAGATATAATGCCTGGTTATTGTTTAAGCTCTGAAGATTCCATTTACTTTTGGTTCCCACGATAATGCTGCTCGACTGGAGCGAGCCTCAAAATGAAACACAAACATTTTTATGGTTCCTTTAGTGCAAATCTTTAATTATGATCAGATATAATATACCTGCAATGGGGAAGTCTAAACATGTGAAAAACAACATCAAATTCCTGGCTACCTTAGTCTTTAATCTTCTAACAACTTAGGCATCAAAACTGAAAGTTGGCAATAAACTTGACAAAACATACTCGACACAGGAAATCCCTAGTTTATGATAATCTCCTCAATCTTGATCATGAAAATCTGACTGCTAAAATTCCCATGAGGAGTCCTGTGACTCCAGGATGGAAAGTTAGAGACCTTCTGCGTTTTCACAACAGTGATTGAGAGGTTGGGCAGTGGTGATTTTTGCAAACCTTGGTTTCTATAGCAACGCCAGGCGGTGTGCTTCCACAGCCTTTTGCCAGTGGCTTGTGGGACGAGCACATTCCCGAAACCTCACTGGAGTGGCCTTGCCCATGAGGCTAACCAGACATATGGAGGGCGTTGCCATGGAAACGGATTTCAAATTTTTGGGAAAACAGACAACACAAGACCTCTCTGTGTGGACAGTAGCACTACTTGTAACTGGCCCCTTCTGTTTTCAGTTTCCACTCCAGTTCTTTCCAGCGCCCATTAACTTCACTTTCAATGGGGCACTCCAGCAGGAAATGGGTGACCTTAAATTTCAAAACTAAAATTAAAAATAAAAGGGTCGCTCTTCCACTTTTGAATCACAAAACCATAATGCCATAAACTAAAAGTCCCAGCACAGAATTGAGAACTACTTATCTGATTTAGTTGTAAATTATGACAAATCAGACACATTTAAAATAAAAAGCTTCAGAGTGAATTAACAAAAAAATTATATATCGACAAATAACCTTATTTATTTTAAAGCCAAATACATTTTTAAAACTTATTTGAATTCCACATTTACGCATTCAGCAGTGCTCACCTCTTTATAAAACTATCTTTCATCTGGACAGCTGCGAAATACTTCCCTGTCTGTCAGAGGTCAGTAAAATAAAAGACACCTGTAATGTACTGCTGTAATACCTTTCATATATCAATCAACAATCTGCTTATTAGTGAACATAAAAAGAAAAACGTTTGAAGGCTTGACAGCAGTTTTTTTTCCCCATTCCTTCCACCCTAAAGCCCATACTGCCTTCTAGTGGACAGATGAAAAATTGCCTCAGTCCACAGAGCCAAGAAATGTACCTTAGGTAGTTGTAGGCACAAGGGCCGCCCCACCCTCCCTTTAGGCGACATAGGCGATCGCCTAGGGCACCATTTGATTAGGGGGTGCAAAAGAAGAAGTGGGAAACATCAGAAGAAATACTTCTGGTTGCATTCCGTAACATTACAGTTATTTACACTAACTAGACCCTGGGCTACTGAAATATTTTAATATAAATGAACTGACAAAATTTGTTTGCTGCTGCTCTGAATGATATTGCTGAAAATTTCCAGGAACAAGTAAACATACTCTTTACGAAAGCAGCGGTTAAAAGTTTTCCTCCAGCTGTAGCTCCCTTGACATACTGTAAAAGGAACGATAGCTCCTGCAGCTCACATGGTCTGAACTTTAAATCCAGTGCTGCATACTAGGAAATACAGAGATGGTCACCAGGTCACACGCAGAACCACGCGGAACATCTCTACTCAGCTACACTGAGCTCTGCATACTAGGAAATACAGAGACGGTCACCAGGTCACACGCAGAACCACATGGAACATCTCTACTCAGCTACACTGAGCTCTGCACGCTGAGGGAATACAGAGACGGTCACCAGGTCGCACGCAGAACCATACGGAACATCTCATGCTCAGCTACACTGAGCTCTGCATGCTGAGGGAATACAGAGACGGTCACCAGGTCACACGCAGAACCACGCGGAACATCTCATGCTCAGCTACACTGAGCTCTGCATGCTGAGGGAATACAGAGACGGTCACCAGGTCGCACACAGAACCATGCGGAATATCTCATACTCAAACATGTGCATGCACTTAGGTATGCTCACACGCACAGAAAATGCATGCTAATTTGGCTTAAGGGTGAGAGGAAAGGACTTCTGGGACAAAGTGATACTGAACTTCATGGGGGGGGGGGTTCAGTGAAAAAGCCCCCCATGTCAGTGACAGAGTATCCCAGGAAAACAAGAGGGCACCAAAGAACACAAGGAGAGCGGGTGGGTCATGCTATCAGTATGCTATTTCACTGTCTGTTGCCAATTAAAACTTCATATGTGAATTTTCAAAATAATATGAAGCAAGTAACAGAATTGCAAGGAGGCCAAGCACTTGGTGCCCCAATTGTAGATCACAAAGACTGCAAAATTATTAACCCTGTCAAGGAGAATGGTCTCAATAACCATGACAGAATTGTCCAAACACAGACAACCTGCATTAGCAAGGAGGTCCTGTGGTCGCAAGCCAAAGCTCACATGGACCGACGGATACGTGGCAGGATGGTTTCTAAGGGCTCGCAACAAACTGTCTCTCAGCCTTGCGGGACCTTCGTGGTCTCTACAGGAGCACAGTGAAGGTCCATTGATGCTTCTTTGAAACTTTGCACGTTCTGGTCACAAGAAGAAAAACGAGAACAAATGGCAACACAACGGTAGAAGTTAGGGCTGGATGGCCAATCGAAAACCGCTGGTATCCAGGACATGGTCGCAAAGAAGCATGATCCGGTATAGGGAGCCCTGGAGAACCCATGAGTTCAATTGATACAGGGATCCAGCAGGAACTCAAGAGGTCCAACGATTGCTCTGCATGGTCATATAAGTGGCGGGCCGGGTTCCACACATCCACTAATTATCAATGCTAACATTTTTGTTAGCTGATTAGCGTTTAGATGAGATTAAGGCTGAACGCGTGTTATGCTAGATATGTGAGCGTTGGCAGCCTTGCCTGTACTAAGCTGAGAATTGGGGCCTATATCAAAGATGGATTTCTTGCTTAGTTGCATAACTTGTCAGCTATCAGGAACCGACGGTTAAAATGACTTTTTCTTCATTCAATTGCATTTAGCCCAGACTACCTTAAATGCATCAAGTTATCTGGCTAAACAAGAAATCCTGCTGTGGCCCATGGTTATTGGTTTAGTAAATAAATCTATTTTTTCTGGTCTCAGTTATGACTTGGTCTCAACCCCCCAAAGTATATGTCTTGACTCAGGCTTAACACTCCTAAAGTCTTGGTCTTTACTTGGTCTCTGTCCTTCAAGGTATTGATCTTGAATCGGATTCGATTTAGATGGTCTGGTCCCTGTCACTACCTGTGAATCCAACTACAAAATGAAGACTGTAGGAGAATACAACAACTCTAAAATATGAATAACAAAATCACCAACTGAAGAGGCATCCAGAGCAGAAGATAAATCCACACCAACATCAGAGACACAAACAGCTGCGATATGTCCTGGCCACTCCAAGAACACTTTAATGGGACTTAAATTATCCTAGAAAATATACAACGCCAACATCAATACTGAATGTACTAAAAGGTATCTGAAAACTTAAGGAAAAGCTAACTCACCACCATCTCGTTTGCAGCTGTGATAATCCTGTAGTCTTACTCAAGCGGCAGAATTCAGTGCTAAAAGCTAAGATTCAACTTCAATTAGGCAATATGAGCGCTGACTTGCTACAACGCACCAGTCAGCGAAACGGCACATTTAAATGGAACATACCTGAACTATGAAAAGCAGCAAGACGATCACCAGCACTACCACCACGTAACCCATTCAGATGCCCAGCTAAAAGTCATTTTAAGACAACTTTTAGCCAACAATGTAAATCATTTATTGTGGAGGATTTAAACGTATCGCTTCCACATAGCCGAAGAACGGGTGCAGATCTAGTGACCTGAATAGCATCACAGTAAGTTAAGTCACAGCAGGTTCTCCGGGGCTGCAGAATTATCAGCCAGGTCCTTTAACTTCAGCTGTGACGTAGGGCCTCCATGGACCAGGCTTGTTTATCCAGCACAACTCACAGATGCTTGATCAGATTGGAGATCTGGGGAATTTGGAGGCCAAGTCAAGTGCTTGAACTCTTGTGGGGCAATGGTAGTCCAATGGTTAGGGAAGCATGCTTGCGATTGAAAGGTTGCTGGTTTGAACCCCTAACCAGTGAGGTACCCTCAGCATGATACTGGTTCCTGGGTGCTGAATTAGCTGCCCCTTGCTGTGTCACATATGGGTTAAATGTAATTCACACGTTTTGCCGTAGTGTGTCAACAAAGACAATCACTTTCACTTTTCATGTTCCTCAAACCATTACTGAACAATTTTTGCAGTGTGGCAGTGTGCATTATCCTGCTAAAATAGGCCACTGGCATTAGGGGAATCCCATTGCCATGAAGAGGGGTACTTGGTCTGCAACAATTTATAGGTTGGTGGTACATGTGGGTACATCCACAAGAATGCCAGGACCCAAGCAGCAGAACATTGCCTAGAGTATCACACTGCTTCTGCTGGCTTGTCTTCTTCCTATAGTACATCCTGGGACCATTTTGTTCCCCAGGTAAATGACACACACACCCAGCCATCCACATGATATAACAGAAAATGTGACTCATCAGACCAGGCCATCTAATTTCATTGTTGCATGATCCAGTTCTGACACTCATGTGCCCAATGTAGGCCCTTTTGGCGGTAGACAGGGGTCAGCATGGGCACTCTGACCATTCTGCAGCTATGCAGCTCCATATGCATTAAACTGCGATACACTGCATGTCCTGACACCTTTCCTTTCCATGACCTTCCTTGGACCACTTTTGGTAGGTACTGCATATTGGAAACACCCCACAAGTCCTGCCCTGGGTCATCTAGCCATCAGAATTTGGCCCTTGTCAAAGTTGCTCAGATCCTTAAGTGTGCCCATTTCCATAAGGGTAAATAAAAATCCCTGACTGTAATCATACAACTAAAATGCCAAAAGTCTTGTATTTTGATTAGTTACTTCTGGTTAGGGTTAAGGCTGTGTAGAGGTTAAGGTTTTCATAACTGGGATTAGGGTTTTTGCCTGTACAAATAAATGGAGAGTCCTCACAAAGACATACACTCAACAAAAAATATAAACGCAACACTCTTGTTTTTGCTCCAATTTTTCATGAGCTGAACTCAAACATCGGAAATTTTTTCTACATACACAAAATACCCATTTCTCTCAAATATTGTTCACAAATCAGTCTATTAGTGATCTGTGTTAGTGAGCACCTCTCCTCTCCAAGATAATCCATCCCACCTCACAGGTGTGGCATACCAAGGTGCTGATTGGACAGTATCAAAATTGCACAGGTGTGCCTTAGACTGCCCACAATAAAAGGCCACCCTGGAATGTGCAGATTTTTGCTTTATTGGGGGTCTGGGGACTCAGAACCGGTCAGTATCGGGTGTGACCACCATTTGCCTCATGCAGTGCAACACATCTTTTTCACATAGAGTTTATCAGATTGTCAATTGTGGCCTGTGGAATGTTGGTCCACTCCTCTTCAATGGCTGTGTGAAGTTGTTGGATATTAGTGGGAACTGGTACACGCTGTCGTATACGCCGGTCAAACACATCCCAAACATGGTCAACGGGTGACATGTCTGGTGAGAATGCGGGCCATGCAAGAACTGGGACATTTTCAGCTTCCAAGAACTGTGTACAGATCCTTGCAACATGGGGCCGTGCATTATC
>JAABNY020000108.1:27216465-27232450 GCA_015164015.2 Brevimyrus niger | reverse complement strand
TGCCTTCAACCAACCCCGTTCTTTTCCAAATTTTATAGGGCCCCCGTCCCTTGGAATCCTCCTACCCCCCCCCCCCCCCATGATATTGCACCCCTTCCTACAGCCACAGGAACAATTGGCAGGACCTTGAGGGTCACAGCCCCAATGACAAGTCAAGTTACAAACTGGCACCGTTTTTCTGAGTGTAGCTGTTATTGTTATTATTATTAGTAGTAGTAGTAGTATCACTACATGTATAACAATAATAATAATAATAATAATAATAATAAATAGCCAAAATAATAATACTAATAATAATCTAAAATAAGTTTATTTTTTTTAATTAAAATACAAAGTTAATTTCCAATGCTAGACCAAATATTCAAGAAAAACCGAAAACAAAGCTTCCAACATTTTAAGCGCCAAGACCTGCTGATATACGTCCTCGGGAACACTGATGCGCGGTCCCGACGATAAGCATGTGACGCCTGCATCCGGGACACTTCGACGCAGACTCACTCTCCATCATGGCGGCGTCAGGTGAGGTTTATGTGGGGAGGCGGGCTGGGCCGGTGTGGATAATATGAGAAGAATATGCGGTTGTTGTCGCGACATGAATTATCGGGGGCCGACAATTTAATATTAGCGTCTTAGTACTGGCGTGACAGCATTGTTCGTATTTTTTGTGCACGGAGTGGGTTGAAAACCCGCTTGGTGTCCGAGAATTGACGCAGAGGAGACGTGGGGCAGGCGAGGGGTTGAATCTACAGTGCTATGCCAGATACTGTTCGCGGAGCTGCGACATGTCGTACGGGTAGTATGCAGCGCTGAAATATCATGGCGCCGGTGGCCCTCTGCGGGATAGGATGTCGCTTTCAGAGCTCGTGTGGCCCAGGCGGCGGCTCACCCAGCCGCCGCGTCGGGAGCGCGTAGACTCTGCCACGTTTTGTCCAGCGATTATCAGCCGCTCGGCGGCACGGCGAAGCGCAGGCGCGGCGGGGAACGGAGGGAGGGGCGGCGCGCCGCGCGGCTGTTCTCGAGCTCCCCACGTGCTCCCCCGCAGGTCTGGGGACGCGAAAGTTTAAAGGGAGGGTCGGACAGCGCAGGGCGAGACGTGCGGGGGGAGCGCGGCGTACGCCGAGTCCGTGCGGCCCGTCGTTGGTCACCCAACCCGACGTCAGTGTACTAGCACTTCGGGGATATCCGGGCTGGGCCGGGCCTTGGCGAGGCGGCTTGAGGTGCCGTGCTGTCAGTGAAGCGGCTCCGTGCGCTTAATATCAGACTCCCGAAACAATGAAAATGAAACTGTTGAGAAGTTCCGCCTGGCTTATTGTGAGGTCAGGGGACGAATCGTGTGCGGGAACTCACCAGTACTACGGTCGTCTAAGTTATATCTAAGTGGATAAGGCCGACTTTAGTTCGGATGCACTTCCCGCTTATACGCGTCGCACGTGCTCATTTTACAGGTCTGTTAGCTGGCTTAATTACCCCTGTCGCTGACATGTTTGTTAAACGCGCCAAGCTGATCTGCTGGCATCTTGTGAAACAGTGCCGAAGTGCCCTGTTCACCAAGATGGTGCGTTTGGTGAAGATGAAGGTAAAACATGGTGCGGGCGGGATCACCTTGGGGGTTAGGGGTGTGTGCTGGCTCGGCGCCGACGTGTTTTTCGGTGATTCAGTGCCGTTCTAAATGCTAGCTGGACTCGTTTGAAGCGGGCTGTATAACACGTCTGATTGCTTGCTCTTGTTCAAGGGTTCTCAGTCCAGCTCTCCATACGTAATATCGTGTCACTCATAAACTTTTAAGAAGACTGGTGTGGTTTTGTTACCAATTTTTATTTCTCCGATATGCAGTTCACCGAGCGTGCACGCGTCTGTACTAATTTGTGTTTTTTCCCCATTGTTAGTATTCATTTTCATGTATTTGTGTTATCTGTGTACATTAAATCGTTAGCTTTGTAGCTTTCGGTTCTAACGCAGATCTATAAACACAAACAAGCGATGCTCCCTTCGGAAAAATGTTCTGACATCAGGGTTTTCTCGCGGTGATTTCGATTTTTTGTTCTGATCTGTCAGGGCAATATCATTCTGAAACGCATGTGATTACGGTACATGTTTTAGTTACTGGGGCAATCCGCGAACTGTGTTTGTTTAACGTCCACTCTTTGAGGATCTGTAGCTTCTCTTAGCGGTGTGAATCTTGTGATCTTTGAGTGCCTTTCGGGTTGCATCTACAAATAGATTAAATCATTTACATACTCGGCTCAAAAAGGAATGCTGTGCGAAGAAAATTTGATTAAAATCTTCATGATTGGTTTGTTTAACCTTAAAAATATTTTCTGCATGTAACAATGAAATGGGAGAATCAGCAATCCATATCCACCTGAAAAGAAACCACTGCAGATTAGTTTGTAAGCTGATTTCAGCACCTAGTTATCAATACCTACTTCTGTTCAAGTTCTTCCTGACCCAGTAAAATGTTAAATTCATTCATGAGATTTCAGCAGTTTTGGTGAATTTGACTGTATTTGTTGCTTGCGAGATGTGAGCTGAAATGTTACATCCACAAAATCAGACAGTACGGCTTGTGCGTCTATTGACCACAGCTTTATTCGGGCTGTCTACTAGGTTCATATAGTTATGCAAGTTTTTGTCTCCCCTCCCAGCAACCTTTATTGCCATTTAATAATAAATATCTTGATCGTCGTGGCAGCATTACATGCACGAGAGACCCGTCATGTCTCTAGCTTGATTCAGAATGTTGAAGTCCCCTTGTGAATGAGTGAAGCATTGTAAAAATTGACTGTAGCATTCAGTTTGAGGTTTCCTAAAATCGATCACTCGCGTTCGGTCTGAGGATTTCATTCCATACTGAAACTGCGGCTGCCCTTTTGATGGGATTTGCCCTTATGTACCAATACAGATGCTCTTCTACTTACGGCCATTCAGAACGTAACTTGAAATGTTCTTGAATAGTTATTCAAGACCAATTTAAGGGTATACGTAAGTACTAAGAACTGGGATGCTGGGAGTACGCACGCTACGCTGCTGCGCGGCAGGAGTAGCGGCCAGAAGTCGTATTCGGCGGAATTGGCGCGCAGAAAGAATATCGATGTTGCAAACAGGAAACGGGAGCCCAACAAACACAATTTGGAATTAGTCTTCTTCGTTAATATGCCTGAAAGTTCGTAAGTTGAAAGTTCTAAAGTAGAGGAGCATCTGTATTTTAAACTGAAGTCTTTTCTTGAGGCATGGTTATTAGTTATAACTTTTTTTGTTATTATTATTTCTGGTGTGTAGCTAAGAAGAAGAATAAGAAAGGGAAGACCCTGACCCTGACCGACTTCCTTGCCGAGGACAGTGGTGGCAATGCCCCCGTAAGCTACCCCACCAAACCCACCAGCTGGGCGGATGAAACCGACGACCTGGAAGGGGATGGTGAGAGCAGCCGGCCCCATCGCTCCGCTCGTCATCTTTACCGCTCTGTGCCTGATCTCTGTATCACAGGGCTTATGCAGGGGTCTGCAGTGCATCTTGGTTTTTAATCCAGCGGATCCATTAAGCCCAAGGCCAAAATAACTGGAGTATGTTAAGTATGAAATATGAGTTTAGTAAATACCGCTGAGCATAACCAGCACGAGACCTTGTACTCAAATCCAGTCGATCGCCCGCGTGCTTTCAGTTCCTTCAGCAAACACATTAAGAAATGATTGAATAATGCTGCTTTGTCGGACATCCTATGTACCCTGTTAAAATGTGATCCAACAGGCCGAAGATGTTGAGAGCCTCTAATGAAATGGTCTGGTTTGATAAGACTCTCAAGCCCTTCCCATGTCCCCTGGTCTGTGAGATTGCTGCATCTGAAGTTGTTCATCTCTTTCAGTCTCCACCTCCTGGCACACAGAGGATGATGTGTACCGGGCCCCCCCAATCGACCGCTCCCTCTTGCCCACGGCCCCCCGGGCTGCCCGCGAACCTAACGTGGATCGCACACGGCTCCCCCGCAGCCCCCCCTATACAGCTTTTTTAGGGAACCTCCCATATGATGTCACAGAGGATTCGATCAAGGACTTTTTCCGAGGTCTCAGTGTGAGTGTCACCCTCAGTTGCATTTCTTTGACCACTTCTTTCTCTGCCATAAAGGAAGCCTCTCTCATTTATGTCCTTTTTAAATTTTCTTAAATATTCTGAACTCTCTTGCCCGCCACCTCCTGCAAGCCACCTTTGACCCAAAGGACCCACTGTCCCTTTGCAGTGGAATCATTGCACGCTGCAGGTCACATGATATCATGCTAGCATCCACTGGCTAGTAGCCCCCAGGAGTTTAGAAAGGACCTTAGTTAGCTCTTGGGAGTTTTACTTACCCAAAAATGTTCTGACGGCAGAAAGAAAAATGATTATCTATTGGAACAAATCAGATTGTAGAGGAGGCGGGTCCAAGCAATTACAGGGGGCCGCCCCAACCATTTAGATGTCTTGGTCCTCCCTACTCTTGTTGCTTAGACCCAGGTCATCTACAATCTGGTTGGTTATCCTTCTGAACCAGTCATCTTACCTTCTGCCCTCAGAAAATTTTTGGGTAAGTGAAACTTTTACAAGCCCTCAGTTATCAGGTCTGTAATTGCTTGCTGCTTAACATCCATTACCGTAAATTAATTTGAACTGAAATGGCTTGTTTACAGAGCTGTACAGCAGTGGACGAAAGTCAGTGTGTGAATGGCTGCTGGGTTTAGGAGAGGCTGCCATGTGGTTCTTAGGGCTTGCTGTGCAGCCTCGCCTATCATTTCTGCCGTGTGGAGCAGATAGCGTTTTCTCATGGTCTTTATGACTGAACTGAATTTAACTCGGAGCAGCATGAGGTTAAATGCCAACCTTCTCAAAGATCAACATGAAGAGAAGACCCGTGACTATAATATAATATTTACAAATGTATTTATTGTATGTAAATATAAAGGACTGAATCGGCACATAAAACTAATAATTTGGCACAAACCTTGGTTACAGCGGAGAGAAAAAACTTTAGAAATCTATAAAACTGCAAAGACAGACTCAATTTGGGACAATTGTAAATCAAAGTTAGTGTGTCTTCATGTGTATGAATAGCAGCACCCAGAAACACTTTTTTGCACAATGAAAAACAAATGTACATAAAAAAAAAATGATTTATGAACTAAATTCAATTTTCTTTACTACTCAGTATGGTGACATGTCTGTAGTGATGAACACCCCTATAGCCCAAGTTATTTTTTTTTTTTTCCTGATCTGAATTTTCTGGCAAAGGCATCCTAGATACCACAGGGAGACTAACTTGCAGAGGCTGTTTCTGGTTTACTCTGGGTTCACAGACGCACGGATGATGATGTCTCACATGAGTTAGCTGGGCATCTTTCCAGCCACATATTAGATTTTGGTATAACCGAGCTGACAGTCTTGGTATTATCCTCTACTCCAAAAACCACTAAGCCACTAAAGCAAAATGATCCCAAACCACCGATTGTGTCTGACTGCAGCCAGCATTTTCCATAAGACTCACAGCCAATATTAGTATGTTTTCAATACTGAACATCTGCCTGTGAATTTAGATTCCGCCCGTATCAATTTACTTTCGTTTCATTACCAGACTCAAAACAATGTGCCAAACTGTGTACAAGTTTGTGTACTGCTATATCTCATACATTTATACACACACAAAATTGATACATATGTACATCAGAGATGCATTTTTTTTAATCATTGAACTGCTCTGGCCGTTTTATGTGTGGAAACAAGTGAGATTTCAGGTCCAGAGAATACAAATCCAGACCAGGATTTTGTTCCAGCCACCCAGTTGAGTGCTCTGTGACTGGGACTCTTTATACTCAACTGGCAGGTTGAAACAAAATCTTGGTCTGGATTTTGCTTTCACCTCTGTTGTGAGATGGGGCAAATCCTCAGCCTGCATAGCACGCTTGTTTCTGACTGTTGGTCTTTGGCTGCACCCCCCCCCCCCTGCAGATCAGTGCTGTGCGTCTCCCCAGGGAGCCTAACAACCCTGAGAGACTTAAGGGCTTTGGCTACGCTGAGTTTGACGATGTGGAGTCGCTCCTGCGGGCCCTGAGCCTCAACGAGGAGGTGAGCCGCTTCAGGGGCCCGGCTGCAGGGGCCCTCTGAGGGAAAAACCCGAATGCTATGTTGCCCTCTGTGCTACCTGTGGGGTTTTGGTTGTATTCTACCCTCCTGTGATAGAGCAGGTAAAGCCCAGAATTAGAAGTTAAAAATCTACATTTTTCTGATGTATGCTCGTCTGCAGTTACTTGCTTGTGTGCGCGTTAGTTTTGATTCAACTCCTTTCGTGGAGCATTATTGGAGCCACATGATTGTTGATTGGAGCTTGTATGAGAAACACCACTTATCAGCAACCACTAGATGGCAGCCTTTAGTCATTCTTTATTGATCGATTTAGAGATTCATGTCAACTCTTTATTCTGTATGGGGAATTTATGAGCGCTTCTCTGGTCACATTATAGAACCTGGGTAACAGGAGGATCCGTGTGGACATTGCAGACCAGTCTAACGAGAAAGGTATGGCTGCAGCAACCCCCCTCTCCCCTCTCAATTAAGGTTTTTACGACACAAACATAAACCCCTAAATTACGTCTGAAAACAAACATTGGGGGGAGAAGAAAAAAAAATGTAATTTGTATTTGGGCACCCAGTTGTTCTTTGTATCCAGTTGGTGTGATCAGTCTGTTCGTTCCTAGTCGTGCTCATTCTGGGATGGTATTGTGTTTCCTCTTGAGCGCTGACCCACCTCTGCTGTTCCCACAGAGAGAGATGACCGCTCCATGTCTGGGCGCGACAGGAACCGGGGGGACGGTGGCCCCGACAAGACAGACTCCGACTGGCGAGCGCGGCCTTCCAGCGATAGCGACGACGCTCCCCGGCGGGACGATGCCTTCGGCGAACGTGAGCATCCGCACTCACTCGGCTGAAACGGCAACTGAAGGAGGCTCAAGCTCTTCTGATTGGCTGCGTCTCCTTCCAGGGTCACGTGACCGCTACGAGTCAGACCGCTTCCGCGACGGCCCGCGGAGAGATGGCGACCGCTATGAAGGCGGCAGGGACCGGTTCCGTGACCGTTACGATGACCGCGACCGCAGAGATTTTGACAGAGGTTAGTCAAAGTCGGACTACAGTCTTTACAGGAATGACGTACAGGATCTTGGATCTGTGTCCGGCAGGATGCCGTTCCTTCAGAAATTCCATTCTAATGATGCACGACGTCCGACGAATCGCAGCGATGCCTTTCAGTTCGAATCTCTCCCCCAATCTCACATGCAGGTTACGACTCCCGCAGTGGTGGGCGTCGCCCCTTCGGCAGCGGCTTCCGACGCGACTACGACGACCGGCGCGACGAATACCGGGGCAGCAGCGATCGCTATGGCGATCGATACGGTGACCGTGATGACCGGTACGAAAGGCGGGATGAGAGGCGTGAGGAGAAAGGTGGGTGTCCGATGGGAGTTAAAGGGGTGCTGGGCCGCTGCCTCTCCAGTCCGCCACTGGATAGTAGCTTTTGTGACCTCTAAGACAGACTGCTTACATCATGCTTTTGAATAGACCAGTGAACCTGGACACATTGAACTAAAAGGCCGGAGCCAGCTTTGTGTGGCTAATGCCTTTCACCCACCCCACCCGTCTAACCCAGGTCCCCTACAGAGGCCCAAGCTGAACCTGAAACCCCGCAGTGTGCCCAAGGAAGAGGACCAGGGCGGGGCTCCCTCGGCCCCGACGGGTCGTGCCGCCTCCATCTTTGGCGGGGCCAAGCCGGTGGACACGGCCGCCAAGGAGCGGGAAGTGGAGGAGAGGCTGAAGAAGGAGCAGGAGAAGCTGCAGAGGCAACTGGAGGACGATAAGGGCAGGGCACCGGAGCGCAAACCCCGGGAGAGGTGAGTGGGGCCGGGGCCCCAGCTCCGGAGGGAACGCCAGGGAGCCGCCCAGTTAGGCTGGCCCGCGTGCTCCCCTTTGGCTGGTGAGGAGGTCAGGCCTCCACCAGGACAGGCAGAGATTCTGTGCGGGTCAAGGAACCGGTTTTGTCTCCTCGTACTTGCCAGCTGTTTCGGTTGCAGTTCATTGCATATTTCAAGCGTCTTGGCAGCTGTGAAGCCCCTGCTGATGGGGCCTGAGCTGAAACCAAGTGGCTACCTTCGCTCCTGCGACTGCGGCTGAGCTCACCCTCTCCCCTGTGTCCCCCCTGCCCAGGCACCCGAGCTGGCGGAACGAGGAGCAGCCCGCGGAGCGATCACGCACTGGCAGCGAGTCCTCGCAGCCTGGCAGCACCTCGGGTAGAGGTAAGGACTGCCCTGTCCTGCCGCCCCCATGTCGGAGTCCGGCCGGTAGGTTGTTGGTTCCTCTACAGTGGCTTTGGACCAGCTAACCTGCTGATGGAACGCCTTTGCTGCAGAGTCCCGCCGCAGGGAGAGTGAGCGAGCCGTGGAAAACGAGGTGTTCAGTGGCCGCGAGGAGGACCCCCCCTCTCCTGGGAGCCGAGCTCCCCCCAGGCACGAAACCCTGCCCCTGAAGGTGGTACCAGCCCCGCCCCCCAAGGAGAACGCCTGGGCGAAGCGCAGTGCCGTGGGAGGTGGCAGCTCCAGCGAGCAAGAGGGCCGCTCTCCCACCTCCCCCAGCAGCCTGGGGCCCCCGAAGCTGCCCAGGTCAGGGCTCCTACCGTCTATGGGGTGGGGGGGGGGGTTTGGGTGTCTCTCTCTGCATGCCTCTCTCTGCGCTCCAGTTTTCTACCTTTTGTAGAAAACATAAAGTGAAATTAATCTGAAAAATTAAGCCCTCTGCTAGAACGTGAGTTTTTCTTTGGTGGTTCCTCCTGCTGCTTTGTCTGATATGTGTGTCTGTTTCAGCTCCTCAGGCTCAGGGGACGAGAAGCCCTCTCAGCGCAGCAAAGGTAAGGAGGGACTGCCTGGGCCTTCAGCCCCCTCAATGGTTAACATGGGCGCACTGGTGCCCGGCATTGCCAGTCTAGCATCTCAGAGTCCCCTTCCCTCCCAGGGGCTCTGGGTTCTGCCTGCCTAAGACTGCAGGTCGTTCCCTGCAACACTCTTGTGAATGGATGGGCTTTGTATAGCAGCATCACTTGTATGGAGCTGTGGGTGTGGCCTTGAATTACTGGACAGAGTCTTTAAATAGGTATATGGGGAAACGGGCGTCGCCACATGTGTGGAAGTACACAGCAGGTGGAGGAACCAGTACATGAGACCGATCCAGCCACTGAAGTTTTATATGTGGTAGAGGAAGGGAGATTATTCGTAAATCGCAAGGTGCTGATGGATATTCCTCTTGATGAATGGCCACTGTGGGATATTGGGACCTGTTGAGAGGGTCACTGTCCTGTTTGGTGGGCTGGTTGTTGGCTCAGATGGAAGGGATGAGGATGCGGGAGAGTAACGTAGATGTTGATGGACCTCCAGGGCCGCTGGATCCCTAGCGTTCCTTGGCGTTCTTCTCCTTCATGCCTCCTTTGCCCATATGGAATCGCAACACTGCTGTTTGGCCAGCATGTGACATCTCGCCTGTGTGGAATCGTCCTGGCATGTGAAGCACAGAGACATTTGGAACAGTGTGTCCGGGTTGGTGCAGAGTGCAAGATGGCCCTTAGTGGGCAAGGAAAGGGCATCCCTCTGTGTTGAGGGAATCGCACGTTGCTTCCCTTTCGCCCTCTACCCACTTTCTTGCTCGGGTACCTTTAATGCTTGGTCTGCTTCCCGAGTGCTGAAAAGTCCCGTGTGGGTGTTGGTTTAGTGTTCGGCTGATGCGCGGCCCAGAGGAGTTCGCGATGGCTGGTATTTAGGGTTAAGACCCAGAGTCCTGTGCGGTTGGTTGCGCCATGCCACCCTTCCTTAGCACAGTGCTCTTCTTGCAGATGAGAACAAGGTGGACGGTGTGCGCCGGGGCCCTGCACGGGGCCGGGGGGGTGCCTCCGTCCCTGGGGCGGGCAGGGGCAGAGGAGATGCTGCCAGCAAAGACCGGAGAAAGGAGCCAGACAGGTCAGCCTTCATGGGCGACAGTGCAGGGTCCCTCAGCTCAACCAGCCTCCAGGCTCTGAGCTCAGTTGCATCCTTGTCCTCCTTGGTTCCTTGCACTTTTGGATGTCTGAAATCACTGCCTTTAGTGTTAATCGGCGTCATCGGAAGACATTGGCAGCCGCCAGGGAGTAATGGTCAGAAGCTCTGTATTTGGTCTCAGGTGACACGTGAGAAAGTTTCAGCTCAGAAGACTGGCAGAGTTTAGGGACCCTGCATAAGTCCTCTTGATTCTCTGGTGTCCTGTGTTCACTTGTAAATCAGGGCTTCCTGTTTTAAGTATTAACATTGCAGCTTGTTTCTCATGCCCCCGGGTCGCCCCAAGTGCTAGTTTTTCCGTCCTCGGAGTCCTAACTGCTTCCAGTGGCTTGAGTGGTGGGTGTTATACCCAACGAAGCACGTTTGACTTCCTTGTTGCATTGATTACAGAAAGGATGGTAGAAGAGAGCGAGACTGCAGACCTGTGCCAGAGCCAAAGAGATACGAGGAATCCCCCAGCCCTGTGAGTGTCTCAGCACAGCGCCCCCCTCAGGCCTCTCACGCTCAGCACACTTGCTTGCTGTGGTCGTTAAGCATTGTGACACTGCTGGAAGGGCTGGTCCATAATTAGCGTTGTTACTTCTGTAAATATTTACAAATCCGTCAGATCATGAACCTCAACGTGCACCTGATGCCCGTCACGAAAGGAACGGGGCTGAAACGATGCCATTTACTGCCGGTTCATCGGCAAACGGGGAGCTTTCGATCCTTTTGCGGAGTCTCTCGGTCTGTTTGAAACAATAAGCACCATTTTGAAGTCACTTCAAAGATGACTTGTTATAAATTGTAGTAGATCTTTCTGGATTTTCTGGCAGATTTTCTGCTTGTTAATTTTTATCATGTTGGGATCAGAGTTTCTTGGTGACAAACAGGTTATTACTTGTATGTAGTCCCATACAGGCTGACTGATTATATCATGTCAGTACATGCAGACACACGTGGTATCTGCATTTTTCATGACTACCAATGACCATTTGCAGCCATGTGTTTGGTGATGGGCTGCACTCATGGCTTTTGCAGACCTGACCGCCCACCTGCCCCAGGCTGGCTGCGGCTGTTGGGCCTTCGAAGTCCCCCTTGTTGCCCCCTGGCTTCAGATTTGCTAATTCTGGTTTACAGAAATTCAGCTCCGCCAGTAAGTATGCAGCGCTGCTAATGGACGGCGACCAAGGCGACGAGGCAGAAGATGGCGTGGAGTAGGAGGAGGAGGAAGATGAGAAGAATGAATTAAAGAAGTCCGAGAAACAGATCCGATCACACACCGGGAGGCGCACCAGACCCAGCTCAGCCGGACTGGACCTAAACATAGTACAATACTGGACTTGTTTTAAAATGGGAATAAGGAAATGGAAATTGAATAAATAATTATAATAAATAAAAAGTGGGGAAAAAAGATTAAATCATGGCTTCAGATCCACTTTTTAGCATTTGTTAGTGTGAAATGAGGATGGCAGGTTTGCTCAGTCCATGCTATGGAAGTGCCCCCTTCCTCCCCCCCCCACCCCCACCCTAGCGACTGGGTTTCAGCAGCACGTGAGCTATTTTGCTTGAGTCAAATTTTATCATCTTTTCATGGTTACTGCTTGGCAAACTGATGCCTGTAAGTGATCTGCTTCGGGTTTTAGCAAACATGGTAAGTTCCTGGACAGAGTCGGCCGTTGTGTCGCACGGCCATGCGGACGACGTTCCCAGTAGGACGCTGTGCTGGGTCGTCTGTTGCCGGGCTTCTTGGTGCCGTGGCCTCCTGCCAGGTGAAAAAACATTTTTTTTTTCCCAAACTTGAGGAAGATTCAGCATGACCCTTCAAGTGACACAATTTTACTCTTCAATGCTTTAGGGCTGTTTCACCTCTGCTGAGCTGTTTCATACTTGGTTGGGGGAGGGGGTTGGGGGTCATGTCCAAATTTTTGCACTGTGCTGGATGCTTAAGATTCCATGTGAAGTAAGACGGCCTGACATTTAGCTGAAGAACAATGCCCTTGGTTTCATACGGAGAGGTAATGCTGCTTTTAAGTAGGTAGGAGGTAGGAGGCCACTGAGGACGTCAGGTCGTCATGCAGTGATCCAGAAGGTGCATGGGGCTCCACACCTGGTTACGTGCTCTGCTGTTCAGGAAAGCCATGATGCTATCAGGCCTCAGAATCTGACCCCTGCTTTAAACCCTGGGAGTGATATTCTCCAAAATCTTCCTTTTTTTTCTTGCTCCCCCCACTCCCCCCTTGCCTTTCGTGTTTGGGAGCCATTTTTGACTTGTGTGCTCAAAAACAAAAAAATGGAGGGAATGTGCTTATCCACTAACATGCACTCAAAATGAAAAATGTATTAAATGCAAGGTTTAGTTTTTTTTCCTGTTATTCAGGGGCAAGGTTTTTCATGTGTTTTGATTGTAAGTCAAATGTTTTTTTTTTTCTTCTCTCTATTAAAAAGTACTTGCAACCTCGTGTGTCAGCTGGAAGAAAGCCAAAATGAGGGGGTCTCTTGTCTTGGAAGGAGTTTTGAAGGATAGAATGGAGACTTCCTGTCTCTTCCCTAAGCAGCCCGACCCATGCTCCCTAGCTGTCAGCTGCTTGTTTCATGATCTTTGACCTCTGACATGATCGTTAAGACGAGAGACCTCTTTGGACTCAGTGGAGCTTTTGTCATGGGGCATGATGGGAAACAGGCTGCTCTGTGTGACTCCAGAGAGGTCGCCAGAGCCCAGCGTTACTGAGGCGGAGTCTCCGATGGCTGCAGATGTGCTGGGTCACGACTTTAACATTTTCCCA
This sequence comes from Brevimyrus niger, assembly GCA_015164015.2. Taxonomy (NCBI): domain Eukaryota; kingdom Metazoa; phylum Chordata; class Actinopteri; order Osteoglossiformes; family Mormyridae; genus Brevimyrus; species Brevimyrus niger. Next base: position 27,219,594 of record JAABNY020000108.1, on the reverse strand, counting down.
GCGTCCAGATCCATCTCCCACATAGTCCGTTTCCATCCCCAGCAATGGTAGGACCTGGGTCTGGAGATCCAAAGCCTCGGAAAGGTGTTTGATGAGCTTTGAAAGGGGATTCAGCATCTTGAAGTTGAGGTTTCCTAAGAGTCAATGTTTATGCAACTGCTTTGAAGCCGTATGATTTTAGCCCCTTTGAAATACTCAACCTCTGTGATGGATCTCAACAGTCACTGTGTTGTTGTAAACCTCCGACGACCTTTGTTCTGAGTAGGAACGTTTACTTTGGTCGATATATTGCTTTAGTGCTCAAGAAGTCTGCAAATCTCCAAAAGTAGGGCTCAAAATTGCTCACATTAATCTGGTCCAAGAGACATTTGAGGCTTGCGTGTTTTGGGTTTCTTTGGTTCATTTAGCCTTGCCACTTTTTTATTGTTTTTTTATATATTTGAACCTTACATATATTTTGAAGACTGCTTAGGTATGGTGATTTGTTTTCTACTGACTGATTAAGACATTCAGAGGTTCATCAATAAAAAAAAAAGACGTCTCGTGGTGCTGAATACCCTAGGGTTCACCACACCCAGTCACTTAAAAATGCATTGCATTGACCTCCCATTTTGCCAAGTTATTTGGTCATTACATTTTTTATTGTAATACAAATCGTTATAAAATATGTCCCCCACGTGGCACAGGACCTTCTCGGGGCCTCTACCATTTGCCCTCCATTTCCACTACTGCTGTTTTTCTGTGGCTATTAATATTCCCAGTTCTGCTTCCGGCTTTTCTGTCTTGGAGTCTGAGAATAATAAACATTTGTCCTGAGTGCTGACAGCCCCAGGGGTGGCAGGCCCATCTCTTGCTTAGCATTGATTTAATGGCGGTTCCTTTTCTTGGCTAAACTCATTAACACATCCGGGCCTTATAAACATAGGCAGCTGCCTGTGTGTGTCCCCACCCCCTCCCAATAATCTCCCAAACAAAATGGAACTTCGGCCGTTAGAAGAAATGCAAAATGTCAGCTGCCGCCGCCAAAACAGGAAAGGAGTGTGTCCTGGAACCTTCCACAGACAGCTTGGGTCTCTCTCTTTTTTTTTTTTTTTTATACGATGACGTTTAAAAAAATTGTTTTGGTCTCCAATTAAAAATAGCTAAAGAAGCTAAAAATGACACCCTAAGTTCACTGCATTTTTCTCTCTAGTAAATTTAGTACATCTTTGATTATATGGTTTGAAAATGTGCCCACAGCCTGCCCTCAGTTCAGAATTGTTTGTCCTTTGCCACTGGCTAAAACCACCAGTGTTAAATTAGGGGCAAACTATATGGTGTTTTTTGGGAAATTCCAGCAGCAATGTGTGGCAATGAAATGCCACACCCCCTGGTATGTGGCTCGCAATTGCTAGATTCTCTGGCGTGTTTATTTCCTGACAATGTGTTTTAAAACTTTTCCCGTGGTATTCCAGCAGGGGGTGTTGTCCACATACAGTAATGCTGCTCTAAAGGCATAAGGACATAGTGTGATTATGACCAACCCAGTAGTGACACACATAACTACACAGTTCAGGGTGTCTCGTGCTGTCAATTTAACCCAGACTCTCCCCACATTTAACAATTACTTTCAAATGTTCATAAAAAAAATCCGCCAGCATTTTCCCAGCTGTGATCAGAGAAGCGTATGTTGGATCCTGGCCCCTTTTCACTGGCCCTTTCCCACAGCATCCTCATTTTTGGTTCGTCACATTTGGGAGGTTTTGTTGCTATGATGATCACTTCAGACCTTTTGAATAGATTCTTTGTCGCTTCATCTCTTCGGTTCATATCCAGTTCGTATCCAGTTCGTTTAGGCGCCTTGGATCTCTCCCCAGCCCCCCTGAATCACTTTCTGTCTCTCTTTCCTCCTCTTTGCTCTCCTTCCTTCCCTCTCTCTCTCTCTCTCTCTCTCTCTCCCTCCCTCCCCCCTTATTTGGACTCATAGGACCCCTTTGTTTTACTTTCCCTATTTTATCACTCCTTAAGCATTCCTCCTTGATTTCTCTCCACATCCTTTCTCTCGTTCGTCTTCTCCACTCCATTTCACGTTGCTCTCTGTCCTCGATTAGGTGACTGCAGATTTTCACCAAAGGCAGAAATGACCCACCCCCCCCCCACACACACACTTGTTTTGTATTTAAACAGAAAATGCCCAGATCTCAGTTCTAAACATAGCTGCCCTTCCCAGTCCCGGAACAGCTGGGGTTCGGGAGGTGGGGGGTGTTTGACCTGGAGGTTAAGTGTCTCCCCTCCAGCCGACCCTCCTTCTGCCATGGCCCTCGGTCAGCCAGCCTCCTGGAGGCAGAACCTTGGCTGAAGCCCTTATGCACGCAGTGTGTCCCTCCTAAATGGGGTCTCGCTGGCGACTGGGCTGCAGGACCAACCCGTGGCTCTCTGCTTGGCGCTGGCAGGGTGGGGGTTGGGTCAGTCAGGGGTGCTGCAGAATTCCCGCAGAAGGGAAGTGGCCAGGAGGGACACATTTCTGCTGTCTTCGGAGCTGGTGTGGATTGTAAAACCGCTCAATCTAGGAGGATCTAGGAGCAGGGCTGGCAGTCTCTGTGGTGGGGGGGGGGGGGTGAATACCTGAAAGCGTAGGCCAGGGACCAACAATCCTATAAAAACAAAATGTGCTAGCAGCTTATGTCCAGGATTGGGGAGGGGGGTATGTATTGTGGGGGAAGGAGACTGACAGAGGGTGTTGGATACTCATCAGGAATTCCCCTTAAAAGGGGCAGTGTTTCACCCTGCGCATTTGTGAAATTGAAATCAGCAGGAGCTGGGAGCTTTGCATCCCGCCAGTAAGGAGCGTCTTAGCAGAGGCAACTGGCGGCACAGGCCAGGAACACCAGTGTTGGGCATTTTGGATCCAGAAGCTACAAATCCAGACCAAGATTTTATTTCTACCACAGGGTTGAATACTCTGTGATTGTGATTTTTTATGCTCAACTGGTTTGTAGAAACAAAACCTTCATCTGGATTTGTATTTTCTGAACTTGAAATGCACAACACTGAGAATGACCCTATATTTTTGCAATGTGGGGTGGAAGGATGCATGGAAAACTGCTCGCAGAGGCCTTACTTGAAAAGATTTTAAAGCCTGTTAGGCTT
>JAABNY020000108.1:27182789-27200010 GCA_015164015.2 Brevimyrus niger | reverse complement strand
GGGAGGGGGGGGGGGGGGGGGGGGGGGGGGGGGGGGGGTGAGGGGGAGGGGGGGGCCATGGGTTTTCCTGCACGCAGCTAGACACAGCCCCCCCCCCCCCGAGCTGCTGACATACTGAGCCAGCCCTCGCAGACTCTTTCCAGAGAAACTCTTTCCCAGAATAAGCGCCCCCCACCCCACCCCCGCGTTCCTGTGGTAACCGCTCTGCGATGGCGCTGTCGCCGTTATCTTAGCGGACTCCGGGGGAATGGGGGCGCTGTCAACAATGACGGCCACAGGGAGACCGGCAGCGTGCAGGCGTCTCTGATCTGCCTCTCAATCTACGAGGCGACAGCTGGCTCTGTCTGGTGTTGGCATGTTGGGGGAGGGGGCAACACAGGGTGTGGACTGTCCTGAGGGTGGGGGGGGGGGCTTTTGGAAGAGTAACTTTCTGACAGGGCAGTGGGTGGGAGCTGTGGGCAGAGTGAGGCTGTGCAGTAAGATAGCAGGGGGCCAGAGTGCGGCGCTGGGATGAGAGCGAGGCCACAGGCCCTAACCCCTCCCCCTCCCTCACAGAGGGTCCCCTCGCGTCTTGAGGTCTTGAGCAGGGCAGCTGTAGCCCATCTACCTGGGGTATTGGCTGTGGCTTCTTCGCCCAAATTCCTCAGGTGAGAGCAGGGCGTGCTTTGTGATTGGCTGTGGGTACCTGGGGATCGCAGGGCTTAGGGTAAGACTGCCTGGCATCTCTGTTACGTTAGAGGACTGACTGACACCTGGTGGTCTTGGCTGTTTCGTCTGTCTGGGGGCAGCTTGCATGTTCTGTGCCTGTTCAGAGCCATCTCCACGGACTGATGGTTAGGGAAGAAGGGGAGGAAGGACTCGTATAAAAGGGGAAGGGCAGCGAGAGGCTCCAGGGTAAGCCTTTGCTCGTAAGGGATGCTAAGCGCCGGGTCTCCCCGGGGGTCACATGTAGGCTCACATGCAGGGGTAATTTTTCCTAGTGTTTATATTTATCAGGCTCCAAAAGCAGTTGCTTCTCCCGCTAGGGCTTGTATTGATGCATGCTGGTTGAGATTGCATGACATTCCAGCGACTCTCAAAGGCAGCGCTCCTGCGCCGTTTCAGTGGAGACAACTGCAGCATTGCTGTACTTAAGCTGCCGTCTTTGCATCGGTGCTCCTGTCATACTCTCAGTTTTTCTGTCATACTCTCCGCTGTCTTCGTTTCAGTATCTGCTGTCTCTGCACCGCTGTTCATGTCATACTCTTGCTGTCTGTGCTTTGGTATTTCTATGTCATCCTCTGCCGTCGATTTGAATCTGTTTTTCGTCAAGACTGAGGGGAAAGTAACATGCAGGTCCTCCCTGCATGCCAGCCCCCCTCTGCACACCCTCTACACCCCCGTCACTAACCCCCATCTTTTCATTGCAGTACGCTGGCAGCTTTGGTCATTGTTCTAGCGTCACACACCCACACAGCGTCACCACCCAGATGAGAGCTAGTGCTGGGGTGTATGACGGCCTCTCAAATTGTGCGCCCAACATTTCTAAGGTTATAGCCCCCTTGTAGGAAGACCAACGCGTTCAGTTCCCGGTCCAGCCGTAAGCATGGAAACAGCATAAACACAAGTTGCCTCAGATAAACTCTGGCTGAGCGAGTCAGTAAAGTAACGTAATAAAGCGGTACGCACGTCAGAGGGGCAGGGGCCCACAGCAATGGGGGCCTTCTGGAAACGGGGCAGCAGAGCCAGGTGACATACAGCCCAGGGTGCCAAAAAGCAAAAGCTTGTGCAATATTGGCCATTTAGTGTCTAACAGCTTTTTTTACGTCCTCAATTAGTTTCTGATGAAGGCCTGAGCAGAAGCAGATGGTCAGAAGCAGATGGTCAGCCTGGTTCAGATAAATCGCCACACACCCAGGGCCTGGGGACTCATTCACAGCAGCAGGCCCACACTGCCTGTGGCATTATGGGTAATTGATGCTCCGGCACTGCAGAGGTCGGGCACAGACGGGCGAGCACAGAGATCGGGCACGGACGGGCGAGCACAGAGACCCGCATGCCCTCCGTTTGAGGGGTACAGCCCAGCCACGCAGCTGAGGGGACGGGGGAGTGTCTGCCTGTACATACACACACTTTGCAGACTGCCTCACTAGATGTACCAGAGCTTAAACAGGCTTATGTGGGGGGGGGGTTGTCATGGCCCCTCAGCGGATGTACTCCTCCTAGATCCCTCCACACTTATCTCACTAATGACGTTGTTTACAGGAACAGGAACGCCGACTCTGCCGGGAGTAAACACCCACGGTCAAGCTACTCCCCATCCCCCAAACTGGCAGGCTATGGTGTCCCTGCTTTTTCGTGCCACCCCCCCCCTTTCCTGTCTTCCGCTGTCTGTCTCTTCCTTCCTATATCTCGCCCCATTCTGCAGTTTTTCATCAGGCTGCTGTTTGACCACCCCCCCCCCCCACACACACACACACGCACAAAACACTATTTCTTCCATAGCTAGGCCTTGCAGTATCACCCTAATCATATCACGGTCACATGAGAGCGTACAGAGTTCTCCATGTTCGCCGTTCTGCTTGTCTGCCTCTCTTCCGTCCTGCCCCCTCTGTCCCGCTCACTCTCCTTGCCTCTGGGCCCTTGATGTGGTTGGAGAAGCCCGTTTCCCATGACTCTGCCAGTGAGATCTGATTTTGACAGTCATGGCTGGTGGTTTCACAATGGGGGGAAGGGGGGTACTGTAATCCCCACATGCATGTAATGTTTCACCGTCTGCACACCAAGGGAGGTGTGCCATGCAGCCCACAGTCTGACGCTGGGCCGCAGAGGTTAGCCTCTGAATTTACATTGGGGGCCGTGGTAACAGAGCTTTGGGTTCAGTTTCTGTGTTCGGGAAACGGACGGAGGGTGTCATGGTGGACTGGTGAGGGGGAGAGGGGTTGGGGGTGCTGGCAGGAAGTGTGCGTAAGCGCTGGTCCAGGAGATGGAATTTGGTGTGTTTGTTCTGGCGTTGTGCCCCCCCCCCCCCACCGCAAGCCCCCTTGTTGGGGGGGGGGGGGTGGAGGGAAAGACGTCCGTTTATAGGGGAGGGAGCCTGAGAGGGGGAGCAGGACAGCAGCGGAGAAAAGGAGCAAATGCGCTCACCTCCCCGGAGCCACCTCCCCTCTGCTCCTGGTCTGACCCCCCCAGGTCTGGGGTTGGCTTTTACTGAATGGTGCATTCAGACTTTTTTTTTTTTCCTTTTCCTAGTTTATGCAACATTATAAGCTTGGCAGCTGCTGAAATGAACAGCCAGAAAATATCATGTAAATGGAAACAAGCGCGCCGTACCTCTGTAAGCCAGACTCACAGCGGGAGGGGTGATGAGGTGCAGTGCGGGGTGCGGTGCTTCTCTGCCTCTGTGTAATGTGTCTCCCTTATCCTTATCCCATATGTCTAGTATTCAGTAAACAAAACATCACATCGCTGCTGAGCTGTGTGGCCCTGTATTGCAGTGCTGCCTGTCCTGGTGCTGTGAGGTCAGGACTGTGAGAAACCGGACTTTTCTTTTGTTTTCTTTGTGTATGAGTAAGAGGGAACGCACCTAAACCCCACACCCACCAACTTCAGCAACTTTCCTGCTTCGTACTATATGACATACTGTACAAGTCTCTGCTCTTTCCTCTGGCTAAACACTCCAAACAGGCGTAAGAATGCTGACAGAAAGTTCAAAATCTGTATACTACTGTCAGACAGGCATGTTCACTGCAACAAAGTGTATGAGGGGGGCTGGGGGGATGCCATGCCGCCTCGCTCCTTTGTGAAAAATGGTCATAGGTCAGAGGTCAGATGCCTGGGTGCATTGCTGGCTTGGCTTGGCCCGTATCTGCGCACAGCTGAGTGCCATAGCTCGAAATTTTGGGAAGGGGGGCGAAAGTAGGGTTCTGGCTAATCTGCATCTGCTTTCAGTGAGACAGGCGTGTGGAGCAATGCAAACAATGTGAGGCAGCGATGGCCTTCAAGCCACATAATGTAAGGCGGCCATGGGCTCCAAGCTGCGTAATGTGAGGCAGTAATGGGATCCAAGCCACACAATGTGAGGCAGGGATGGCTTACAGGCCACATAATGTGAGGCAGTGATGGGATCCAGGCCACACAGTGTGAGGCAGTGATGGGTTCCAGGATACATAATGTGAGGCAGTGATGGGTTCCGGGCCACATAATGTGAGGCAGTGATGGGATCCTGGCCACATAATGTTAGGCAGTGATGGGTTCCAGGCTACATAATGTGAGGCATTGATGGGATCCTGGCCACATAATGTGAGGCAGTGATGGGTTCCAGGCCACATAATGTGAGGCAGTGATGGGATCCAGGCCACATAATGTGAGGCAGTGATGGGCTCCAAGCTGCATAATGTGAGGCAGCAATGAGCCTCAAGCCACACAATGTGCAAGAGGCAGGTGACATCAGAGTCTCGTGCTTTTGGAAGGTGCTGATTGGGGGGTTGGGGGGAAAATGGAGGATTTCACACTCTGGAGAATTTGAAGGCGTGTTTTATTTCTGTTGTAGGTGACTTCCTCCTGCATCCCTGCTCCCACCTCTGACCTGGTGAGTATCACTCGCATCCTTGTAGCCTCCATGTTGGTTTTCTGCTGTGTTAGAGTCACCCTGGCAAGCAGTTTGTCCCCCTTTGTCACCTGCAGCAGAGGAGAGGGACGGCTCCTTCCAGGCACATCCAACACCTGGTGAGTTTGTCCCCCCACCCATCTCTATTCTCTCTTTTTTACGAGACCAGCTGGCTAAATGCCCATTGTCCCACAGTCCAAAATGTGATACTGTTCTTAAACTTTCAGTAATTAAGCACTTTGTGCCTGCATATAATTGTGTGGTCAGGTGTTTAAACTAATGAAGCATTACTCCTGCCTTTGCCCATAGGGCTCTACAAAGTCTCTGACCTACACCAAACAGCGGAGTACCCTTCCCAGGTAGCGACGCTCTTCTCTTCTGTCTCAGCATCACCCTCTACTGGTTATTCCCCCTCCTGTTTTGGAATGAAGTTTGAAAGTGTTGAGTTTTTCATTGTCAAAAATTAATTTTAACTGATGTTTGTTGACATCATTCCGGGTTGTCTGTCTGCCCCTGGGTGGAGTGGTGAGGAAACCCCTCTCTCTGATGGACCTGATCGTCTCCCTGATTCCGATTCCCCCAAAACCATCCTCTGTAGCTGGACTTTATCTCAGACTTAGCTCTGTGTGAGATCTAAGGGATCCAGATTCCTTAAGACCCAGAGCCTAGATAACGAAGCATGTTATTGCACCGCTTCTTTTACAAGTTCTCCCATCTGACACCACTTAACCCCGGTGCCTGGGTCACATGATTCACATCAGCTGGATAAAGGCATGGTGGGACTGGAGAATTGGGGGCCCATTCCTTGCTGGTGGGCCTTGGACCCTGACAGCCTTATCTCCCTTGGTCTGCGGTGTAGGAGCTTCAGCGTAGACCGTGTGATGGATCGCGTCATGGAGAGGCACTACGACTTCGACCTGACCTACATCACCGAGAGGATCATCTCTGTCTTCTTTCCCCCTCTGCTGGAGGAACAGCGCTACCGGGCCAACCTGAAGGAGGTGGCTGCCATGCTGAAGTCCAAGCATCAGGACAAGTTTCTGGTCAGCGTTCATTTGATATCTCCACAAGTAGCAAGCCTGGTTTTGGGCTGCAGTGACATGAAACAACTGAGTTCTACGAGTCTGGATCTAAGGTGTTATGTCTTTGTTGCCTTGGTCACCTGAGCTGTCCAGTGATCCAGTGATTTTTTTTTTACTGTTCCCCCCTCCCCCCACCAGCTCCTCAACTTGTCCGAGCAGCGGCACGACATCACGCGGCTCAATCCGAAGGTGCGCATGCCTTCCCGCTGGCTCGCCTTTGCCCTCGCATGTGTCCCACCCTCTTATTGTAGTTTGCCATATGCATTCACCATCTGTACGCCGCCTGTCTGTGTCTGTTTCATTCTCAGCCATTTCGCTGCTCAGTGTCACGTGGTGGAATACATCGGGGAATATACGAATATCTCAAGTGTTATTGGACTAATCTAACCGTCTGTGATCATCCAGGTCCATGACTTTGGCTGGCCTGACCTTCATGCCCCTCCCTTGGACAAAATCTGCGCCATCTGCAAAGCCATGGAGACCTGGCTGACCTCCGACCCCCAGCATGTGGTTGTCTTGCACTGCAAGGTTAGGGCCCAGCGGGTCTCGCGGGGATGACCCGTTGGCCTCCTTTTGTGTCAGACTGTTCTGCCGCATTTGTATCAGCATCAGGCTCCACAGGCGTTTTTTTTTAAGCTGCCGTCGGACGAACGCGGCTGTAAATACGTGATGGGCGTCTCCAGCCTTCACTGTGACCAGTGGAGACGTAAATCCGTCTCCTCCTCTTCCTCAGGGGAACAAGGGCAAGACGGGTGTGATCATCGCGGCTTACATGCACTACAGCAAGATCTCTGCCGGGTAACTCCCCGCCACCCCCCCGCCCCAATGGGGGTCGCTCTGCCGATGCTGTTGGGTGTCCACTGCAGGCACACTGCTCACACCTTGCTCACACCTTGCTGTGTGTTTGTCATCTGCTCAGAGCTGACCAGGCGTTAAGCACGCTGGCCATGAGGAAGTTCTGTGAGGACAAGGTGTCACCCTCGCTGCAGCCATCCCAGAACAGGTATCAGCACCCAGATCCTTGAGTGTATTCAGAGTAGCTGAACCTGCAGACTGGCCCCTGGTCTTGTTCTCCCGCCTCACTGTTGTTCCTTCTGTCTACTGTCTCTAGGTATATCTACTACTTTGGGGGACTCCTGTCTGGGGCCATTAAGATGAACAGCAGCCCACTGTTCCTGCACCAGGTCCTTATCCCCACCCTGCCCAACTTCCAGGCTGGAGGAGGTATAGCCTCGTGGCATCTCTGCATGCTACACGTGTGTCTCTGGGAGTCTCTGGGTGTTTCTCAACACCAAGAACGCAAAGGTCGTACTTGTAGTCTTGGCAGGACTGGTCTTGCTAGCTTGCCTTCCAAGAATGAACTTGGATACGCAGTGAATCATGGGATCGGCCTCATTCGTTGAGGGTGCACCCGATGTATCCTTGATATTTGGCGCGGGGCAAGAACGACATCCTGGCATTTTTACCATCCTCTGTAGTTCTGTACTTGAGAATTGGAACTGGGCTTCGGTGATGGAAGATGGAGGGTCGAGTAAGCATATTGAGAAACACCCTGTGACACGTGCCGCTTTATGAATAGTTGCACTTTGTGTCACAGCCTCCTCTTCGTTATCTTTAATCAGAACCAAGTGAGGAGGAGAGGAACCGTCAGCACATTCCTGTCCTTCACAGCTCCGCCTCCCCATGCCTCTATCTCCGTCTCACTCCATCTCCTCTCTCTCTCTCTCGTTTTGCTCACCCATTCAGGTTACTTCCCCTTCCTCAAGATCTATCAGTCCATGCAGCTGGTCTACACCTCAGGAATCTAGTAAGCACAGTGCACACCATGCCCCGCCCCCGTGACTCTTATCGACTCCCTGTGTGCCAGCCAGCCCGCTCTGGCTGATTCGAGGTGTAACTGCATGCGTTTGCTCGCTGTCCGCAGCGACCTACAGGGTTCTGGGGGCCGGAGACTGTGCGTGACCATCGAGCCGGCGCTGCTGCTGAAAGGCGACATCATGGTGAGCGGGAACGGCCATCTTGGATGTCAGCAGCAGGCTCTTGTGAACCCCCCTCACCCTGCTCCTTGTCTGCCCCCCCTCCTCCAGGTGAAGTGCTACCACCGTCATTCCCACGGTGCAGAGAGGGAAACCGTTTTCCGGCTGCAGTTCCACACCTGCACCATCCATGGGGCTCAGCTGTGGTTTGGCAAGGGGGAGCTGGACAAAGCCTGCACTGGTACCCCAGTGGGGGGGGGGAATAGAAACAAAGACTTTCCCAATGAAATTAAATTGTTCTAGTCTCCCTTCTAGAAAATGCTTACCTGCATCTTCTCTCTAAAGATGACAGATTTCCCCCTGATGCTACCGTGGAGTTTGTGTTCTCCTCTGGACCTGAGAAGATCAAAGGTACGGTTCTGCTACTTCATTGTAGTCCACAGACGGGTATTACGCATGGTTCTGGGCTCTGAAAGTAATTTGATAGACCTTTTTCAAACTTTGCAGACACATTGTCTGGCAGACAAAATGCAACTGATCCAATTTTGAAACAGATCGCCCCAAAAATTGAAGCAGCATTGCTTAGTGACAGCAAAGAAAATCACTGTTTCTGACATTTAACCCCTTTAGCCTGTTAACTCATAAAGTATGTGATGGATCTTTTTCAAACTGTGCTATAGCTTTGTATGCATGACCAATTGATGCTGATGGAAATTTTTAGACAAAACGCACCATGACTGAAGCAACAAAGTGATGGCAAAAAAAAAAGGGCAGCTTCAGACACTGGGTCATGATAACATGAAACTATGCAGGGTAATTGCAGAACATGCTTGACCCACTGGAACAGGATAATTCTGTTCAATCTTATTACTCTATTTACTATTTTAATCTTATTACCGCTTCACAAAAACATTATACGGATGTAAATCAATAGCTGATATACCTCAGACAAATCACTCCATCTGTAGGAGAACATAAAGGGAGGCTGCAGAAGCCATCTTCACACAGCTGTCTGTCATCTAAACATATTCTCTGGATGTTTGTCAGTCTTGCCAAAAGCACTGCACAGTTCAGTGATTCTCAGTCTATGGGGCGCAAGGTGATTTTCTGAATATTCTATAATAAAGATTATATTTTTTCATCACCAGCCTTTGCCTCTCAATAGCAGCCAGTATCTGGTCAGTGAAATGCATTATGGGAACATGGGGAACTTTATCATAGGGGCCATTATTACAGATTTTTTTTGGAGAGCCAGGGAGAGATTTTAGAGATTGCAGTGATGGGGCCGTCCTAAGAGTAAATCGTTGTCATTTTTTGTCAGTATGCTTAAATGGTCTAGCGTTACAATAAAAATGTACATTTATTTCCAAATTTAATATGTGAATATAACTATTTTTTGTTGTCCAGGTAATTCCTGGTTGCCGTCCCAGCGGCATCTTTTCATAATCAGTTTAACAGTAGTTCCTCCCCAGTCCCCTAAGGACCAGTAAAATCATTCTGCATGTGTGTGTCTGTGCGCCTGGCAGGCCGCGAATACCAGCGGAATGACCCTGCGGTCACTGTGGACTACAACACGAATGACCCTGTGGTCCGCTGGGACTCCTACGAGAACCTGAACCAGCACCACCTGGGCAGCCTGGAAGGTACGCGGCTCCGTGCGGCCAAGCCGGCCTGCTTCAGAGCTCGGCTCAGGGTCCTTCCAGCCGGTGACCCCCAACTCTCCCTGTCTTTCAGACATCGGGCACACTCGTGGACCCCTGGACGGCAGCCTGTATGCCCAGGTGAAAAAGCGCAGGGGCCCAGGCTCAGGCTCACTGACCTCCACCAACGGGAGCCCCCTGGGCGTTAGCGAGGAGAAGCACAGCCAGCTGCTGTCCCTCAGCTCTGACTCTGGCCGCTCAGCCGCCCCTCCGGAGCATCCGGACGAGCCAGCACGGGCCCCTCCCCCCACCCGGCAGGAGCGCGAGGAGCTCGACCGCCTGCTGGGGGGCATTGAGGGGGGCCGGGAGCGGGAGAGGGAGACCGCCATCTTGGACGACGGGGACACCCCCCCAGCAACAGTGGTGCCCGTGCGGCTAGGCCGCTCCTGCTCCTGCCGGGTGGGGTATCGCTCCCAGCGCTGCCCTGAGCCCAGCTGTCAGAGGCCCCTCCCAATAGCCAATGGCTGCTGCCTGGAGCGCACCGGCGTGTCCAATGGGCACCCGTCCCACCCCGGCTCTTCTTCCCTGGCCCCGCCCCTGGTGGAGGTCTACCAGCACCACAACAGCCATTCTCATCAAGTGCTGCCCCCTCCTGACCTGCTGTGGGAGCGCCCGCCGGGTCCCCCGCACTATCTGCACCGGCCATTCCCCGAGGGCCTTGCCCGGCACCTGTGCCCCTACCCGGTGCAGGACCTGCCCCCCCATAGCCACACCCTCCCTCCTCCGGGCCGGCTGCTATGCCGGGGTGATGACTTCGGGTCGTACCCCCCGGGAACTGCCAGCCCCTATCGCGAGCTGCTCATGCTGGACCCCGTGCCGTCCCCGGGATGCCCATGCCGGGACTGCTGCACCTTCCACACACTGCCCTGGGGGCGGGAGGCGGAGCTACACAGGGAGGCGGGGCTGCACAGGGAGGCGGGGTTGAGGCGGGCCCGAGAGGTACCACTGCACTGGGACCGGGAGGCAGAGATCCAGTGGGAGCGTGACAGAGAGGCCGAATACTGGCACCGCAGATCTGCCATGCCCCCTTACGGCCCTCGTCACTCGCCCCAAGGCCACGACTTGCAAGCTTTCACCTTCGACCCGCTGCCTTCAGGCCACCCCGCCTACCCTGAGTCCTCTCGTTCCCATGGCCACCCCCATGGCCATGGCCACACCCACCCAGAGCTGAAGTACAGCAGCAGCAGCAGTGGCTACCAGACCCCCCGCCAAGCCTGCCCCTGCTCTCCCTACCAGCCGTCCCCCTCCGAGAGCCGGGGCTACGCTTCCGGCTACCAGTCCGAGTCCACCTCGCCGCTGCCCCCGCCCACAGCGAGCATCTCCACTTGCTCTCACAGCACCACCTCCCCCGACGGCCCCCCAGAAAGGCAGATAGGTCAGTTGACCAGCGTGGAACCTTTACTTGTATCTGAGATGGCATTCACACATGCATGTTTTTATCAAGCACCCGCTCACTGTGCCCCTTTTCCATGGAAGGATCTTTACCACATGAATGTGCTTGTATGCTTTTCAAGCTCCACCTCTCATTTCTTTGCAGTGGAGGCCCCGGGAGGCATGGCGGATGGCCTGGTCTGGCGGGACCACATTTCCCAGGGTTCCCTGCGGCGACCACACCGAGAACCGCCAGCCGTTTCCTCCATGACCTCTGACCTCTCTGAGGCACCTACCCCTGTCCACACAAGCAGTCCTTTGTGCATACAGCAGAGGTACATATGCCTTTTTGTCCATCATCAATATTTCTGACAAAATGAAATCAAACTGTATGTAAGTGGTATGTCAATTATGTGTGGTTAAGCTCCCACCCGTAGTGTGCAGAGGTGAGGAGTCTGCCTTCCTCAGTGCTTCTCCTCTCTGCTTTGACTGTTGCAGCCCCAGCCTCAGGGAGACAGACCTGTGTGTAACAGAGGACACTGTGGCCCCTGTTCCGTCCCCTCGCCATCATGGGATAGCGCCTCCCCCCCAAGTGCCCCCCAGCCCCCCTGAGGGGCCACAGCAAAGCCCACCCCCCTGCAATGCGAGCCTAGAGCAGCGGCCCGCCCCCGCCCCTCCCGTGGAGCCCCAGCCGTCTGCTGAGCCCTGCGTCGCTCCTCCGTGCAGCTCCCCCAGCCAGACCACTGCGCCTCCCCCCGCTGTCCAGACTACTCCCCAGAGCACTCCGGGTTCCATCCATCCACCGAGTTCACCGACACAGCACTGCCAGGCAGCCCAGGCCAGCCCATCGGGCCCCAGTCCTCCCTCAGGCTCCCCCAGGCCCGGCTCCAGCCAAAGCTCGGCTCCCTCGTCCCCTCAGCGCCCCCCCTCCAGCGAGCCTCCCGTGCCTGGTTTTGCCACCATGAGCCGGAAACTGATGCTGGGGGCCGACGTCACTGGGCACATGCAGCCCTGTTCCTCCTCACCTCCACTGGAAGGCCAGTGCACGCCCACCTTCCCCCTGTCTAACAGCTACTACCCAGCCTGTATCCCGGCCGTGCCATACACTGGCTACACGGCCGTCACCATCCCGCCGGCCCCTGGCCCCGCCCAGCCCCCGCTACCCGAGAAGCGTCGGCTCTCCGCCCTGCCGGCCTCGTCCGACAGCAGGTTCTCCACCCTGAGGACCTCCTGCAGTACCTCCGGGGCCCAGCCTCCCACTTCGGGGGGCCCACACCACGTCACCTTCTCTCCATCAGTTGGGGAGGTGGCGCCCCCTGCAGGAGCGGCTGACGTGCTGCCCGGGTTCACCAGTGAAGCAGAGAATCGCGTGAGCGTCAAGTTTGTCCAGGACAGCTCCCGATTCTGGTATAAGCCCGGCATTTCCAGGGACCAAGGTAACACACGCAAAGCAGCACGAAGACAGATCACGAGTGTGTGTGTGTGAATGGATTATATCTATATGACTGAAATAAAAAAAAAATAATTTGTTTGGTTACTTATGTTTAAGGTTAGGGCTGGGTAGGGCTTAAAGTCGTCATTGTTAGGATTGGGGTTTTACCAATACAAAAATAAGAGTATTGAAGAGTAAAGAATATTAGACTTTTGTTGACCTACCTCATCTCTCTCCCTGATGTAAACTATGAAGTTCTTCAGCTTTTTATTTCATTTGCTGCCTGTTATATAACCTGTTGAATTTCAGACATTGCCTTGAACCAGAAGTGAACAGAGATTTCATTCCTCCTTTTCTTTCACTCCGGTCTGGGTAGCAATTGCCGTGCTGAAGGAAAAGGAACCGGGCTTCTTCCTCATCCGCGACAGCAACTCCTTCCAGGGAGCCTACGGTCTGGCCCTGAAGGTGGCCACCCCGCCCCCCAACACCAGCAACCACGGCAGCAAAGGTACGCTGTGGCTGTGTAAAGCCGGGCCGTGGGCGTCTCTGGAACGCTTCTCCATCGCGCGCGGTCATGTGGTCTTGTCATGTGACCGTTTACCTCCCCTGCCATTGGCAGGTGATCCTCTGGAGCAGCTGGTCAGGCATTTCCTGATTGAGACCGGTTCCCGGGGAGTGAAGATCAAGGGCTGCCAGAACGAGCCCTACTTTGGTGAGATTCTGCATTAACTGTGCTGTTTCTCCTCAGCGAGTTTGTGAGGCCAAACTTAGAGATGGTTCTGTAGCTTCTCCCAGGCAGGCATACAGGTTCCCACGCAGAGTCCCTGATGTGTGTTGTGTGCCACAGGGAGCCTGTCAGCCCTGGTGTATCAGCACTCCATCACCCCCATGTCGCTGCCCTGCACACTGCGCATCCCTGAGAAAGGTGATCTACTGCGTCCTCAAACCACTGCATGCGCCACACGCCGTGTGTACACTGTACGACGTGTGGAGCTCCTGTTATTGTGACCCTTTTTTCTGTCCCTACATGGGGAAGCTGAGTTTTATTAAGATCGGGAAACTAAAAATGCCAAAACCTGCATTTTGTTTAGTGAACTGTAGGTATAATGGGTGTGTGTCTCGGTGCTGCAGAGCTTGTCGGTGAAATCCAGGAGGTGCAGACGACCAGCAACATGAGCACAGCAGCTGATCTGCTGAAACAGGGAGCAGGTGAGAGCTGCAGCCCATCTGAGCAGCACTGTCCTGGGCATGCGGCTGTAGGCCCCAGTGAAAGTCACCGTGCGCTTGTCCATCGCACCCCCAGCCTGCAACGTGCTCTACCTGAACTCCGTGGAGACCGAGTCGCTGACGGGGCCCCAGGCCATCGCCAAAGCCACCGGGGCCACCATGTCCCAGGATCCACGGCCCTCCGCCACCGTGGTGCACTTCAAAGTGTCTTCCCAGGGCATCACCCTGACAGACAGCCAGCGCAGGTGCGGCTGCCCGCTCCAGCATGTCAATGTCACGTTAATGCCACATAGTGTGTAGCGTCTGTACAGCTCTGCCGTTTATGCTTAATGTCACAGAGGGGATGAGGTCCAAACACTGGAAACTTTAATAGTACTATACAGTGATTTCATGCAGTGGCAGTGCCAGCCTCAGTTTAATGCAGTGTCTTACCCTCAGCAACAATAGTCCTTACATGTGAATGAGACAGGTGCTCTGTGCACTTAATGACCTCTCAGGTAATGCTAGCTCTCTCTCTCTCTGTCTGTCTGTCTCTCTCTCACTCTCTTTACAGAGTATTTTTCAGGAGACACTATCCTGTCAATAGTGTGACCTACAGCAGTGTGGACCCCCAGGACAGGAGGTGGGCAGTGGAGCAAAACTCCCATCCCAGAGAACCCCATGCACCCCAGCCAAAGACATGCACGCACACACACACACACACACACATCTATTCTCGGTAGTGTCACAGGCATAAATGTTGCCAATCGAGCATTTTGATTTCCTCTGGACTTCCCTATTTTTCACCTACTAAAATGCTGATTTGGGTTATAATGGTCACAAGCTGTGCTACACCCAGTCAGTGTGAAATGCAGGGGCTGCAGGACCAGACCAACTAGGCCGTGACCAGACTCTGGTTAGTAGACTAACCAGTCTACTGGGGCAGGGGACTAGGGCTGCCGCATTCAATTTGAAGAAATGGGGGAAGCCACCAGTCCACACCACGTCTCATATGGCTTCAAAATGGGACACAGCACTTTATAATTCAATAAGGGACAAAACAGTTCTGGTGGAGACAGTAAAAGTTGTCGACTCAGGGGTGGGGAATGGCGACCGTAAAGGTTGACAGTTGCGTGAGTTGAGGCCCCTTTTTTAATGGAGACCCCTACTTATGTACAGTCCAGTTGTGTTGTGGATTCCTCACCTTTTGGATAGAAAATCGAAACAAGAACTTCAAAATCAAAAGTTTTTTACCCAACTAATGAAAGGATCTTACTGCATTAACTCATTGCTTTTATTGACTGAACTAATGGCAGATGATGCAGAGGCTGGCATGAGCCCTGATTGGATAGCTTTGTATGACTCTTTGTTCTGTGGTGCCTGATTGGATGGTGTTATGTCATTGGGTATAACATGAACCCTGATTGGATGGTGTTGCCAGTGGGTGCAATGTGAACCCTGATTGGATGGTGTTGTGCAAGCATTGTTGTCTGATAGTGGCTTTTGAGTGCGGCTGCATGGCTCCATCGTGGGCTGTAGCGTGATGTCAGAGTTCCCATCCGATGTGTGTGTGTGTGGTTCTGAGGACGTCTCTGTCTTCTCATGCTTTAGGTGGACTAACTCTGACAGCACAACATCCAAGTAAGTGCTCGCTGGCTTGTCCTGCGTGTGTCTCTGTGTGCATCTCCGTGCACCGCACTCTGCTTGTGAGGCCTCTTCTGCGTAACGGCCAAGCGTGACTCTGCACCCAGAGGTAGCTCTCTTGGTAACCAGCATGCTTTGCGTTTTGCTCCTCCCTCCTCTGCCTCTTTAGTGACAGCCACAGCTTCTGAGTTTAAGCAGGATCCAGCCTCTCCTCCTCCTTTCACCATGGCCTGGTGCCCTGCCATTCCGGCAGATTTGGGTGCCCGCAGGGGGTGGTCGTGGGGATCGTCCTTCTCGTCTCTCCCACCCCCGGCCGGCCTTCCCTCCTCTTACTTCCCTGCCTCTTCTCCTCACTCTTGCAGGGTATTTGGCTTCGTCGCGAAAAAGCAGGGGAGCGTGTCAGAGAACGTGTGCCACCTGTTTGCGGAGCTGGACCCCGAACAGCCCGCCGTCGCCATCGTCAACTTCATCAACAAGGTCATGCTGGGGTCACAGCGTAGATAGTGGCCTGGGCGGCAGGGGTGCAGACTGGCTCAGGAAATCCCCGTCGAGAGATGCACCATTTTTATTGCTTCTCTTGTTTTCTTTTTTTTTCCTTTGCCACAGTCCTTGTCAGTGTCCTTATAGGATGTCATCAGGCAAATTTATTCACTATTTATTCACTGTTTGTCCTCCTTTGTATTCACATATTTTTCCTTTCGTGTTTTATATCAAAGTGAAACTAGGTAATAATCACGTACCAATAAATGAAATTGCTTAGGAAAAGGGTAAAAAAAATATATATATCTATGTGCTTTCCACTTCCGGTTTGAGAGAGTAAGAATGTGACTGAGGCTGTGTGACTGGGGAGAGACCCATAGCTGAGGGCAGGGCTGTTAACACACTTATCAGCATTATCTGCCATGTCATTCAGTTGCAAACCGTTACAGGTGTTATTTTTTTCGAGTGATAACAGAAGACGGCATGGGTTTGGTGGCATCCTGTAAGTGATTAACAGAATGACTATGCTATCATTTCTGGAGGTAAACAAACAAATCCAGCGTATGACAGATTATTTAGGTTCCGGAGCCAAGCATTCCTAAGAATGATGTCCTGCAGGAGATGACTGTTACAGAAGGTAGCTGTGAATGTACGTGAGTGTGTGTCTGGTATCGTAGGGGGGGCGTGATGGTGACACGGGGGGGTGGTTTTGGGACCCATTACACCACCAGGGATCTCCCAGAGGGACTAGCGGTTGCTCAGAGCCATTTGGGCAACGTGTCGTGCGTCTTGCATGATGGCTCAGCCTCTTCTAAACCCTCTGCTGCTTCGTGCTCAGAGAGCCCAGCTTTGGGTGGCATGCATCCGGTCAAATGCCAGTCTGTGGCTGCTGTCTAATCAGCTGCATGTAGGAACCAATCATAGCACTTTGGCTCTTGATACTGCAGTAATGTCACACGCAGATTGTGGTTAATTGATTTCTTCACTGCCATCACAGCGCAGGCATTTGCAAACTGAACTTCAGTCAAAAATAGACAAAGACATAGGAGAAACCCGCCAAAGGCCCTGACCAAAGAAGCTAAAAGAGCTCTCGTGTTTAATGTGTTTTTCTATTACAAACCTTTTATTGGTCATTTTGTTACAAGCTTCCATACGTTTTGCATAAATGGGATGTTTTGTTGTTTAGTGTTTTTATAAGACAGATTAAGAAAAATGTGTAACAGCTTTAATATATTGTGGTCTGTTTTTTCCTTTCTTATTGACCTTTGTATGTAGTAATATATTTTCTAAATACAGCTGCCTTGAGTATGTAAGAAATAAAAGGAAGGAAACATTTATAAAAAGAAAAATTTATATTATATGCTATTTTTTAAAACACCAATGTATGCATTAAATAAAGAATATAAATAAGTTGTATCAAACAATTTCTTATTTACATGCAATATCATGTCTAATCTATTATACATATATGACACAGCTTTGGGAAAAATTGAGACCACTCTTTATATTTAAACAAATATGCATTTTAAACCGGGATTTAAACTGTGGATCTGATGTCAGAAAGCTACACTGTGAGGCAGGCTGCTTCCAGGCTCAATGTTTCTAAGACTGCAGTACACAAGAATTATGTGAAGCAGGAGACACTGAGAACTACCAGAAACCAGCTGTAAGGGGAGAAAGCGGCGTTCTAATGCCAGAGATGACCATTAACTTAACCGACAGTTTCTTATGAATCGGAGGAT
>JAABNY020000108.1:27172049-27182764 GCA_015164015.2 Brevimyrus niger | reverse complement strand
TGTAAGGGGAGAAAGCGGCGTTCTAATGCCAGAGATGACCATTAACTTAACCGACAGTTTCTTATGAATCGGAGGATGGCATCTAGTGACCTTCAGAAGGAATGGGAAACATCAAGTGCAGGTGTGAAGGGCACTGCTAGGACAGTTTGTATCAGGCTCCTAGAGGCAGGACTGAAATCCCATAAAGCTTTTGCCGTGTCTCACTTTCTTCCAGAGCTGCGTGTGTATGAATGTACGTATGTATGCATGTTTCACCTGTTTACAGTTAGCCTAGGGGCTGTCCCAGGCAGCACAGGGAAACGGGCAAGAAACACCCTGGATTAGGTGTGAGCCACAACCCAGAGGACAACACAGCAAGGACGAGTTAAACCCTGGCACACCCAGTACAAACCCACGCGCGTTTCCACCATGTCGCACACTGTGCACAAACACAGCAGCGACAGGACCTAAACACCTCAAGCCTCGAGGTGAAGTGACAGACGTGCCCAGAGTCACAGCACGGCCAGGGGTTCATAGGGCTCCTTCATATTTAAATATGTAATCGGAGAGTCACCCAGCCCCCTGGGACTATGTTTGCTTTCACATATTGAACAGTGTGCTTTTCCAGTAACTCTTGCATTTATGAATGACAAACCCCTGGACAATAGGATTTATTTCATTTTTTTTTTTTTTTAAAAAAAACTTTATTAATTGGAAACAAACCCACTTAATGTGGAATTCACTGCAAGTCAGAATGAGAAATAGAAACAGGCCTTTTCCAAGCAAAGGAGTAGCAGTAAAAAAAAAAATAATAATAATAATAATAATTCTGGCTCCAGATTCCCAGTCAAAGCAGCCTGCCATGTTAAACAGAGCATAGGGCAGAGAAAGAGGAACCCATCGTGCAGGCCTGACAGAGGACCTCAACATTCCAGCTGTTTTGTTTCAGTTTCACCGGTGACCCCTGATCTCAGAAAAACAGAAGTTTAACCCGTTTAAACCTGGAACTGTAAATGCCAAGTTTTCACCCCACAGGATTATGTTAGCTAAACCTGTATATACACAGCATAAAAAGTCAGTTTAAGTCAGCAAAAATTGAGTACATCCTTTCCAACCAAAGCAAATGGAAACCAAGGAAACATCTGGAGGCCGTGAGGGGAAAAGTGTCCATTCCAATGCACAACTTCCATGTCAAGCCAGCTATGATGGAAAAACCATGTGCAATCACATCAGACAACCCAACTAACATCTAAATCTAGCACACCTTTCTGTAATCATCCTTCCACAAGTAATAAAATGTGAAATCATTCTTACCCTCCTGAGGAATCTGCTTCTCCACAGATAGCTCTCTCCATTACATGTTGATCATGGGATCAACATGACACTTTTTTTTGGGTAAGACAACACAAATCACAAACATCTGTCTTGTGTGTTTTGCATCATTAACGAGCCAGAACACACATCTGGAACACACCAAGGATGGAGACTCAACTGCTAAGAAGTTACCAAGGTTCTTTGGTTTCCATGCCAAACCTGCTGTACATTCCTTCCCCAAATTGGGTAAAACCACACCTAAAAGGCGGAAAGTGGCCGGGCTTACTGTGCCAAAGCTGTGAATGGGTTATGGACAGTTGCTATTGCTGTGCCAAAGCTGTGAATGGGCTATGAACAGCTGCTATTACTGTGCCAAAGCTGTGAATGGGCTATGGACAGCTCCTAGAGATATAAATTTCAACGTGGGACAGTCCTCGTGAGGAATCTGACTGGTACAGACATTAAGTCTGCTGGAAGAGATCATGCACAATATTCGTACATCACTGTGCAAGTTAATTCAATGCCAGTTCTGTATTTTGCAGGGTTTAAGGAACAGTGCATGCTTAAAAACCCATACATACGAGTTGATTCAATTTTTTTCAAAAGGGGTACCCAAAGCAGATTATCAGGAAAAGGAATTTGTCATGCGTAGACAGAAGCAAAATTTCAAATCTTTTCCAAAATCTAGGTAAAGTATGGAAATCGGTATTAATGGTGATGAATGCCCCCCTCTAAATAACCGCTTTGATCTTGGGTAGATATTTGATGTTACCGTCAATATCCCTGAGACTGAACACAAATCAGCAGTGAATAATAAATAAATATTCCCCATAATGTAAATAAGATGCAATAGCTATGCTGCGAGGAGGACTGACCTAACAAGCAGACAAGACAATCCAAGCATAATAGCGGCCCGTGTGTGAGATCACACAGGCCTGACATGCTACAGTGATTTCACTCAACTGTATGTAGTGTTACCACCCTGATCAAAAAAAAAACAGAGAAACAGACCTCACCCCCTCTCCGACATCCCAAACATCAATACCGACAAGCTCAAAATTGTGCAAGTGCTACAAAGTCGTCGTCTACGGACAAGATTTTCGTAAGCCGTTATCCAGTTAGTTAAATGATTACAGGGTAGCCACCACTATTACAGTAGGAACCAAAGAGGAGGTCTATATCTACAGCAGATCCATGTCACTGGTACCTGTCAAACTGCAAATCGAAGCTTTGAGACCATAAAGAGGTGAGACAGGATAAGTGATACAGGGCGAATGCCCCTCCCACAACACCGGCCCCCCACGGGAGACGGGCTGTGGGGGCAGCACCTCAATGACCCCGGGAGACGGAAGGCTGGTGAATGGTGGAGTTAGAGCCACAGTCAATGTAGTGGTAGGCCTCCATGGTGTTCTGGGCAGTGCGCACAATGTAGGAGGTCTTCACCGAGGTCCTACGAAGAGGGGGACAGGCAAATGAGAAGCGGGAGGTTTAACCAAAGCCAGGGACGAACGCAGGGGTAAGGTGAGGCGCATCACGTGGCCTTCAGAGACCAACACAGGGTTTACATATCCTGCAGGTATGGCAGAAATGAGAACTTACTGCATTAACACCACGATGTTATGGACCTTGATGCTGGGCATGGTACAGAAGGCACTGGAAGGCAAATGAGAGCAGGGCTCAGGATCAGGAGGCCTAACTTACAAGGAATTGCGCCTTCACCCTTATACAATGCATATTCCAGAATATTATCATTCACATTTTTCAAGTGTGTAAAATTCTTCCTAAACACGAAATGTACAGAGAAAAATATTCAGGCGTGATGTGTAAACCGCACATGCTTCCACACAATTTTACCAATGAAACTTTCTTTGAAATATTTTAGGGGAAAAAAAAAAAAAAAAGAAAAAAAAACAAAACAAAGTAAGGTCATGGACTATCAGCGTTTCCCAATCCAGTCCTCAGGAACAAACAAAACGCCAGTCTATGTTTTGCTCCCTCCAAGCTCCCTGCCAGACAATTCACATAGAGACCTGAGAGGGAGTAAAAATCTGGACCGGACTGTGGGTCCCCAAGAACCAGATTGAAAAACCGCTGCTCTATATTAATAAACGATCTTGAAAGTCTGCAAGAGACAATAAAATATCAAAAGGCAGCACTTACTAGACATAAGAGAGACTTCCGCTGATCTCCATACTGACAGTGAAGTTCACCTGAAAGGCAGGTCAGATTACAATACACACTTTACTTCACAATCATTCATGTAAAATCAGCTACATTGCGGTTCAATATAAAAAGGCCCCCGAAGATGCATACAAGGTTTGAACCTCAAATGGTAGAGGGCTCTGAAATTCAGCCTTAAGCAGAGCATCTTCCTCACCTGTCTTTGGCTGAGGGGTTGAATATGGATGACGTTGTCCAGCTGTCGAGTGCCGACGACAGTCTTCATGTAGAGCACCTGGCAGTTAACGCTGTCCACCAGCACCGTGAAGAAGTTAGAGTTGGTGAAGTTCAATGTGCTCTGGGGAAAGGTTGGGGGAGGGGGGGGTTAGGCGAGTTTTGTAAAGATAAGGGGGACAGCAAATAAAACAAAGCAAGCTCTCGGCCAACTCACCGTCATATTGATGAGCATTCTGCTGTTGTTGCGGTCGAAGTGCACGGTCACCATTCGTATCCCATCATCCACCACGAGCACGGAGCGCGGGAAGAGGAAGAACGCCACGAGGGAGGAGGCCAGCAGGCAGAGAACCACGGACAGGACCACGTACTGCTTCCTGCAGAAACGCCGCATCATTCCCAAACCAACGTCGTAACCGTCAATTACGCTGCAGATACTGAGGGGCCACCGGAGACAGATGAGCGGGCTTGGCTTACGTTCTCTGGGGCTGCAGCCTCTGGTCGGAGTAGGGGATCAAAGCCACCAGTTCATTCACCTGCCCTGGAGAAGGGGGCCAAGCATCATCCAGGAGCCAGAGGCACATCAATAAGCAGAACAGAGTCGTATTCTACACAGAAGGCCTTCAGCTACCATTCAGCTGCCGACAAATGCGACGAATAGATGGCAATTTCGTCACCCGGGACAAATTAATCTCGACAACACATCAGTCATGTGACCAGCATGTAATCTCCCCAAAGGAGGGGGCAGGGGGACAACCTGGAAAAAAATCGAGTGTGACTGGTTGTTCGTGGTGGTGTTGCATTGACCGAGTAGCTTGGCGATTATTAACACTTGAAATTCAATAGTATTAAACAGGCTAGTAGCTTAGTATAATTTAGGTATAATTATGTACATGTACAGTAGGTGTAGCCAAAGATTTTTAGATCATTAGAAACATACATTGAAAAATTATATATTTAAGGCTGTCACTACTGACTATATCAATAATCGAGTAATCCACTGATTCATTGAGTAATCATTTATACACAATATAATTAAATTATTCAATTAAAGATAAAATATATAAGAATAAATGCAATTGGTGCAAGGCAGGAACCAAAGAAATATTGCAGGGTCACACTCAGTCACATGATCAATGACGGCTCCCGTGTTCATTTCAGTTACATACTGCTGGCAAGTGGAAGGGAACTGGAGAAGCCACGCACAGACGGGGTGAACACACAGCGGCAGCGTGCAGCAGGCAGCCCCACCCGCTGCGCCACCGTGCCCCCCCGACAGTCTTACATGATGTACGATGCCAATACTGACGTGGCATTTCATGCATATGCACCTGTCACATGGCGAGGACCACACTAGTTTGCTAGCTTCACTTTAAATCATCAGCAAGTCGCGGCAAAACATCTTTGGTCAATCATAGGAAACAAAATTCAATTTTAATGATTGTTCCTTGTTTCAATGTTATCTAGTGTGTGTGTGTGTGTGTGTGTGATAATATATATCATATATATCACACACATTTATAATTGGTTTAGAATAAAATCCTTCACAACTCTGGTCTGAAAATGTGTTTTTCCATTAATCTCGACATATACATGGCATGCAAATTTTTAAAAAATAGGTTTTAATTGACTATATACAAATACTATACATATACTGTACAGGGCTACAGACGGCAACCATTTATTTGCTCTTTGCAAACATTTTTAGAAACAGCATGACTGAATATGGCCACCATTGTTTTTTAACCACATGAAACAGTCTGAATGAGAATCGGTGCCTGTGTGTGTAATGCACTTTCCCACCACAGGAACTTTTTTCTGGAACCAGGAGCTTCTGTCATGTTCCCACCACAGGAAGTACTATTGGGGTGGGGCTTACAGAGATAGCTAGCCCATTGTCATTTCTGATCAACCATCTTTAACTTGCCGATTACACAGAAGTGCAGGGGGGGGGGGGCGGGGGGGAACAGAACTGGTGTAGCAAAAACTGAAATTGTTTTTATACCTCAATTATATTTAACACATTAAGGAATAGGTTTAATAGCCGAGTAACGTTAGATTGTTTTTTATTCTGTGGAGTATTAAAAATTGATCCGAGGCCCAAATTTAATAATGAATTACACACATGTTGTGGGTTATGTAAATAAAAGCCTTTGCCCCATTATGACTGCAAATCAATCCACCCAGTAACTAATATGACCGATAAAACTTGTTCGTCATCCACATGAAAGGGGCCAAGAACTACCGAAGTTCTTGGTCAAGACGACTCAGGAACTCGGAATCAGGCTCCTGAATGTCGGTGGGGAAGTACGGCAGGAATCACTCAAAGCTCAACGACAGCCTGCAGTACAATGTATGTAGGGACAGATGCACTGATGATAAAGCGGCCAGCCACATATCTTATGTTTATCCTTGTAGATTTTGTATTTGGCGGTTTAAGAAGCATCATTTAACTTAATGATTTTCCCCTCTTAAAGGAACAGGGCTCCTTTATTTTAAAGGGAAAAAAGTTGCATCAAAATGTTATTCCGGTAAGTTATATATTTATTACCAAAACATTTATCGGAAATAGTCAAGTTGGGGGGAAAAAAAAATGTTTCTTGTATTGAAAGTCAATTTAAATAGTGAGCCTAAATTTTGTGCTGGTGGCTTCTAAAAATTTCAGCAAAGATCACCAGAGCTAGTCGTGGAAAAGGGCCAAACTCACAAAGAATCTCTAAAAATTAAAAGAACCAAATATTACTGAATATTACTTGAAGCCAAACAGGTGAAATTAATACTGAAACGTTTTTAAAATTTGCACTCAACTTCAGTAAGAAGTTATCATCTTACACAAATTGCAGTTAAATCAACAACTAACGATGAAAATGAAAATTAAGTTATACACATTTTTGACGTTCGACCTTGGTGACCAGCAGGGCAGCCACAGCCAGCGTCCTGAGACATTGGTTATTTTGAAATGTATCGAAACTGCCATCTGTAGGACAAATTACCAAAGTTCTCAAGTTGAATATGTCACTGTTAATAAATACCTTAAGGATAATGTTACATCAGGACTGCCACTTCATTCCCCAGGGCAGACTCACCTGAGGGGATCCGGCCAGTGCCCTGACACGTGGGGCAGGTGATGCTGTCCCGGCCCGTGAATTCAACATAAGGGAACTGCGCAATGTCCTCCTGCCTATCCCGACCATCCAGAGAGTCATTGTCATCCTCCCACTCGCTCCCCTGCTGCCCCCTCTGCCCGTTTTTGGGAAGAGGCAACAGGGTGCCGGCACTTAGGGACCACCGTGCACCCATGGGCCGGCGGGTCGATGGCAGGTAGCCCACGGCAGACAGGCGGTGACAAGGCGACACGCCGGTGCGCAGCTGGCGGTGAAAAAAGTACGAGGGGAAAAAAGAAACACATATGGCTGGCGAGAAGTAACAAAACACTACTCAAGCTTGCTGTTCAAAAGCTATATTAGAGAATTGACACAAACAATGCCTATTAATGCAAAGTGTATTTAAGACTATTGCCAAAAAAAAACTATCAAACAAGTAAAAGCAAAAGTTTACTCGTGATCCGCGCCTCAAGTTTTAATAAAAATTAAAAAAATAAAATAACCAGTGCGCTAGCTAGTTTCTAGAAAAACACCAGAAATCACATGTCTATTACAGCTTCTAAGAATATATTTAAAGTACAGCCAAAAACCTTCCGGCGCGAACTATTTAATGCGCTTAGCTAAGGGGCTAGTCACACCCCGCGAAACGTACTAATAAGTATATAACAATTGCATGTGATTAGACATAATCCAGACCTACTTGGTATTTATAAATGTCTCCAGTGACCACCCAGCCGTCCGCACAGGCTCCTGGACACAGCCGGACACGCACACGCCGAGATCAGCCCGGCTTTCACTTCCCCATTCTGTCTCATAACAACACACTTCTAATGCCACTTATATCGGTCGCCTATATCGGTCACTTCCGGGTCCCTGGCCACGTGGTACAATCACAGGCACTACGCGGGGCCCGTAATGACCGCGCGCAGGGGTTTTAAGGGACCAAAACGGAGGTCTCTGTCGAGCAGGAATTCTTCGCACTTATTAGAACTAATTTGACTGAAAACAACATGTTCTGATGTAGTTCTCCATGCAAATATACGTCAAAATGAAATAGGGAAATTAATATTCAAATGTTTCCATATATTCTTTAGCAACGTTGTATTGCATTTTAATAGATGGAGTAAATTGTGTACAGGAAAATACAGATGCTTCGTTACTGTACGTAAGTAGTTTTTCCAAATTTGGAAAATTTGGATATCTATCTATCTATCTATCTATCTATCTATCTATCTATCTATCTATCTATCTATCTATCATTCTGATTATTATTATTATTATTATTATTATTATTATGCATAACATTAACTTTTGTGACACTCAATTCTATATCCATAGGCATAATATGGAGTTGGTCCTTTACAGCTATAACAGCTGCCATTCTCTGTGAAGGTTTTCCACAACATCACAAGATGTTGGAGTGCATCTGTGGGAATTTTTGCCAAATCATCCAGAAAAGCATTTGTGAGGTCAGGCACTGATGTTGGACATGAAGGTCTGGCTCACAGTTTCCAACCTAGTTCATCTCAAAGATGTTTGATGGGGTCAGGGCTCTGTACAGGCCAGTCAAGATCTTCCACGCCAAACTCATCCAACCGTGTTTTTAGCCATGAAGCTGGCATCCTATGACAGTACCATACATTCTTTCACAAATGTTTGTAAATCTGACTGCATGGCTAGGTGCTTGATTTTATACACCTTGGGTACTGGGTCTGAATAAAATACTTGAATTCAGTAATTAAGAGGTGTAAGATGTATTAAGAGAGTGAGAAGTGGGTACAGTGATAAGAACTTGGATAGTCAGTAATAGTATGTGTCAAATTTCATATGCAGCCAAAACACCCATCACATTAACGGTACTTTTAAATACACAAATGAGGTAAACAGTACAATGTTAATTATCTCAAAATCAATGTAGTTTTCACCAAAATGCCCACTAGAGAATATTCATAAACTACTGACCTTTTGTTTTTTACCAGAAAACAAAATAAAATGCAAAGCAAAATAGTAAAATTCCTCTATCAATTTGAATTTATTAACATCACGAACACCCGTTACAAGCTCTCATGATAATTTTATTACACATATACTTCATTTCAGGGTTGAGATCTTTCACACAGTGTGTGTTCCCCATCCTGTGTTATACTCCAGGAAGGTCCATGATTTCAACACTCTGATTTCATGTTTTTTTGAGCAAAGGCATTCTGTCACTTGCAGCTTGAAATCTGACTGCTATAAAACACAGTAGTTACATTATTAGTATGACAAATATTCTTTTACAACATATCTCATTGAATACAGAATTATACCTTAGTAGTGTATTGGAAAATAATGGCAGGTATTATACAGGTGTAGATGGTGTTTGAATGTATGTTGGATTTTCTCATGTGTCCAATATACACCTACCAGGGGTTTTAGATTCAGTTTCTGAAAATACTTTGTCTCTGATGACATCCGGATCACCTTCCTGAGAGTTAGAAAGTAGAAGACTTAAAATTAGAAACATTATTGCATTTCTGATAGAATGCTGACACACAGAGCACAGGTATATGTTAAGGATTCTGATTTGTCAGGTGCTAGACATGCCAATACCATGCATTTAATGCATCAGTGTAGACACTCACCCCAAGTGAGTCCTCATTCAATTCCTCCTCTTGGGTGAGTGCAGCAATTCTCCTCTTGAGCTCTGCATTCTCCTTAAGCAGCATCTTATTCTAAAAGCATGAGGAGTAGAGTTATGAGCCTTTACAATGGGTGGAAACCAGTACCTCCAGAACTAAGAAAACATAGGGGGGAACCTCACTAGTATGATACGTGGCTTAATTTTCAAGAATATTCTTGACAAAATAACTGTCAAGGCCTTACACAGTTGTCAAGAACAGTGTTCCCTAACCCAGTCTTCCGGGACCCCAACACAGGCAATCTATAATTCCACGTTTGTGCTGTCATTATGGGGTACTGAGTGTAGATTCATAAGGAACAAAAATTAATTTACATAATTTTACCATAAAGCTACAACATGACATATGGTTAAAAATTGAAAGGGGCCTGAATACTTTCTGAATGCGCTGTATATAAATGCAAATGTGAGAAGGAATGTGAGAAGAATAGCAATTGTATACAATTAAATTTTATACGCTGCTCACTGGTGAGTTGTGCTATTTTTAGAACAGGTCCGTGGGTGACTCATGTGGTCCTTGGGGGCATCCTGGTGCCCTCGGGCACCATGTTGGGGACACCTGATCTAGGGAGTCCTAAGGGCTGGGTTGAGAAACACTGGTCAAGAACATTAAGAACGTGTAAATCTGATGAGGAAAGTATAATTAATTAAGTAGTGTAATTTTCTGTCTACTACTGTAAATAACATACCATCAACAACATCCAATTCCTATTGCGGATGAACTCTTATAGAACTACCACAATTCTAATTGCATAATTGGTCATTGATAGTGAATGGAGGCGTGGGCATCCTCATTTTACATGGATCTGTCAAGTGGCATTTGTAAGTGAATGTGCCTCAAGTGTGCCTTGCAGGTGAGGATGTGTCCCTTGCTGCATACCCTGTGACGGAGAGCTTCCACCAGCAGGTCCCTGTTGCGACCGATGCTCTCATCCCTCTTCGAAGCTTGAAAGGCATCACCAATGAGTGACACCAGCAGGTGAGACTGAAAACCATGCAGGAAGGATGCATGCAAGAGAAGTGGGGGATGAAATCAACAGATCAGTTGTTCTGACAAGCACTTCACTAACCTTTGGCCTACTTTCGTCTTTTGGTCAGAAAGCTTTAGATTTAGTACCACAGCTCAGTAGTAACATAATCATTTCTGAACTTTGTTTACGCAGATAGAATATAGATAATTGATACTGGTGCTCCCTGTCTTGTGGTTTGGATGCTATCCAGTGAGCTGAGATGAAGACTGGACT
>JAABNY020000108.1:27156494-27171961 GCA_015164015.2 Brevimyrus niger | reverse complement strand
TGTGGCGCGTCTCCCTGAGGGTGATCCGGCTCACAGGATCCTCACTGCTGAGGACCCAGGCGGCAGGACCAGGCCAAGGGGACACCCACGTAACACCTAGCTGTGACAGATAGGCACTTCTGGAGGGTGGAACTGGACTGTGTGTCGGCCTGGGGGTCACCATCTGGAATACTGAGGTGTTTCGTCGTGTGGTGGGTGTGGCTATGGGCTGCACGGCTGCATTCTCCCCAACCTGACCTCACCTCACCTGAATACTTTTCCACAACATCAATCTTCTCTCACATTAATTTAGACTTAATCTTCTAGACATTATCAAGCTTGCTTTTATGTACTTCATTGCCTTGGTATAAATGCCAAGATAAAGGACCCAGGGGTGTTTCTGACGTGAGCATTTGCTGCCTTCCACAACAGGGAGAGAGATTTTCTTTTGTGGTTTCACTCACAAACTTCTTGCTCCGAAACAGGTAGCAGTGGTAGGTGTCAGTGGCAGGCTGCTGGGCCACAAAGCCAAAGTGGTTCGGCAGAGTCGGGTGAATGGCACAGAATGAGACTAAGAACAGTGGACAGGTGTACAGCATAAACTGGTTTGGGGGTAGGGTAGAGTGTGCAGCGTTGATGACAAAAAATGGACAGGCCAGAGAGGAGGATAGAAAAATAAGGAAGAGGATTGAAGGAAAAGAGGGGAGATGGAAAAATTGAAATGAAATTAATTTTCATAATGGGACACATTACAATGATGTATTAAATTTTAACTTATAAATCCTTTTCACTTTGTCTTACTTTATGCATAGCAATTGACAACTTGAAGAATTTTCAGTCACACAAAATTAAACATCAGCTGCTATATCTGCTACAGTATCTGCTGGTTGTTCTACATAGATATTATTTTTGTTTTGGTTAAACACATGAAAGTTATATTGGCCCTATTTAAGCAATTAAATTGGTCTGTGTTTGCAAATTGGTAACTTCACTTGACAGGGCACAAGAACTTAGTGAAGACTCAGTTACTTCTGAAGTACAAACTATGAACAAATCATGAACAAATACAGTCGCTCCTTGAGATAAAAGATGCGTCCCTATTCATTAATGATGAACAAACATGAGATCAGTATCGCAATTCATTAATGATGAATTAACATTAGATTGGTATGTAACTGAGACTTAGTTTGTGGTGAATTAATATAAAATTAACAATATAATACTATATGATCTGTGCCCCATCAAGCAAAGTGTTACCACAATGGTTGGATGCTTAGTCTATGGTTGGCAACAGAGTGCATCGATTCAGTTTGATTACTTTCATTAGTTCCAGTCCTACCTTTGTATCGTGTTCCAGGATATCGATTCCATTCATGGACAGAAACAGTGAAACTTTGCTTTTCCTTCCCTTTTCCTCGGAGCTTGTAACGTGATCTGAGTTCTATGGTAACAAGATACACAAAACATTAGGCAACACAAAAAGTACTTCATTTCAGGAAGCATATTTTGCACTTTACTAATAATTTTATAAATATTCTATTCTCAACCTGAAAGATTAATGTAACATCACTAGCTTATGTAACCATAATTTAAATGCAGAATATGAATCAAAATACTACTTTATTTACAACGTGAACCTTACAGTTTTGATGGCATTTCTCAAGTTCAGCTTTGACAAAGATAATGGTATTTTACCTTCAAACTGGCTAGTGCCTCACTTAGAAGTTGTAATCCCACAGGTCGAACAACTTCTATGCGACCGACAAACTGTAATTGATCGCATATTGTTACACACAGTTGTGGAAGAGTTAAGACTCAGCAAGGATTTGTGTATGGGAGCAATCAGTTACAGTGGCATTTAATAAACTTTCTATCCTTGAGGAGGAAAATGCCAGCTTACCTTGACTGGAAATGAAATGTCATTGTCATTCTCATAAAGGTCGTTCATCTTTCACCTGTGTTGATCTGAAATTAGGTTTATGCTTAGGCTAAAAACCTGTGGGCAGAGGCGAATATACAATATTTTCGGAAATTTTAATTATTTGAGTATTTAATTACTTGGCATGGTGGCCTATATGCTAGTAGCACTAAAATGATGTTTCTGGCTACATATACACTCCAGTCTACAGGATGAGCTGAACTGTCACTTTCACCCCATGCAGTGTTTTGTGTGCTTAGGACTACATGGCCTATGTAATTCTATTCAAATATATTTAATTCAGGCATAGAGTAATTCATATTTAATGGTATGTCATTCAGTTATATAGATTTCAACATTTAAGGGCTTGAATCCAACTCCTTCAGGAGACTATTTCCAGATGCTGATTTTGATTTTCTAGTTTTGTCACTACAAAATGCGAAGTTCTTTTGATTAAATATATAATGTATGGTCAAGTTGGTCCACATCATCATTACCGACGTAGGCCTACTGTTATCTTTTGGGTTATTTTACACAATTCTACTTTAAAATTTCTTACCTTAAAAATCTATTCGTGAAGTAAGTCTTGTATTTCTGTGTGATGTCCTTTCTCTCTTAAGTGTAGACTAAAGTCTACAAAAGTTAATGAGTAACCTTGTGTCGGACGCATATAATCAAGTATGTGCAAATCTGGAATTTGATTACCCATGAACTGTACTGACACATTATGCGGAAATAATCCGTGAATATAATTACACGTATCGTGATGGGTTTGCTTTGGTGTGATGACATGAGGTTATGCAGTGTGAAGACCTTTTTACACATCATGTGTTCCATTGGTTAGGGACAGTAAGAAGTATGATCACCACTCAGGGTAAGGAATTGGTTTGGGTGGGACTAATAACATATGTGGCAAGTATGAAGGTGTTTTACCACACCACAGAAACCAATGTACTTCTCTATACTGTTATCTACTGGGCAAGATCAGTTGACTTGGCACGTGACTGCCACGTGTGACTGAACAAAGTCATTAGGAAAGGTGGCTCTATTTCAAGAGTGGCCTTGGACCCCTGAAGGACTTTCAGAGTAGAAGATGGTGGCAAAATTGAAGAACATCATGAACAATTCTGTCCATCTGCTCAATGGGGTGCTATCTTGGATAATTGTTATTGATTGGCTTGTTATACTATGGTGTGCTAATAAGTCATTTCTGACTACAATGGCACCTGCCAGTTAGCTCACACGTACCCCAGCCACAAAACACAACTCCTCGGCATTTTAAACTAACTACAACATAATACATGTCAATGTACAGCTACGCACAGAACATATACTAAAATATACATCCCTCTTAATAAATATACATTTATTACATATCTCTTCATTAATTTGTACCACTTTCTATCTCATTTTCATTTGTAATATGTACTGTAAATATTTTGAGTTGACATTAAACATCCAGCAGAGAGCGTTCTTTTCCTTTTTGTCCTCAAACCCACCGAGTTGATAAGGTATGTGCCATTTGGCTCACGTTTGTACTTAGCTTTTGACAAAATAAATTAAAAAAATCTAAATATATCCCAGATGCTCTAAACACACACAAACGCACCCTTTTGATAAAGACAGGTCACTTATGTTAAAGTTTGCAGCCCTCTTTAACTCAGCTGGAAATGTTATGATTGTGCAGTTGCAGTTGCATGATGCTAATAACGTATAACTATTTACATATAACTAGCAGGACTAATGGATTACAGATTTAATACGAAAAATGCATGTATCCATTCCGTCTACAGTGTCTCCTGTCCATGATTAAGCTACACGCAGGTCCAACGTGCCCTGCACTTCGCTAAACAGTAAGGAAAGATATATGGATGTAATACATGCATTTTCTTCAGCCACAGGAAGGAAAAATGCATTAGGCTATCCGTAAAACACAAAAAATACTAATCGCAGTCGACCTAAAACGCCGTAAAAATATTTATTTTGTACGTAAAGAGAATATGGATCATGATAAATACCAGTTACTGTCATAATATTATGTTGCAATATGTGTTCTGCCTTAAATGATACAGTAAAATATGATCGTTTTTAAGAATCATTAATTATTTTTTTATAATATATAGCACGGTCACAAAAAGATATAAGAAATGACATAAATGAGCAGCTTAAGCAGTCGTGATCAAGCTGTCAACATTAAACTTGGGGTATAAAAAAATTGGGTTTGTTTTCATGTTTACTTGGTTGTTTGTTGTATTAGAAGTAATTGGAATATGACGCTTAACAATTTTTAAATTAGCACTGACCATCGAATACACATAGGCCTATATAGTGAATAATGATGTCAAACTATTCTCTTCTCTTTGCGACCGAGTATATGGGCCTACATGAATTTTGTCTTGGAGGTTTGCACGAGGTAAAAGCTCGTATAACATAAGACTCAAAAGATTTCAAAACGTATAAAATTACTTCCCTTGACACTGTAACTTACAGGTGAACCAGTTTGCAGTAGTTAAAATAAATGTAAAACTAGTGAAATTATATGTATTGTTGGTAATGAGGAACTTTTTTGCATTTAAATAATTCCCACCATAATCAACCTAATTAATACCGTGGTATTTACAGGAAACCTTGTGCTAATATTTGTTTTTTAATATTTATTTTAATAGTTGTTTATGGCATTCATGAAAGAACACATTTCTTTGATAATTTTTCAAACAGTATTAATGGCAGAACAATCTATAAATCACGCCTTGAGCATGATCGCCTTAGACACGCATCAGATTGTACACTGAAGCGGTCTTAGAAGCACAATGAGCTCCAGGTTGAGAGCGCCGCCGAAGCGCGTGTCCGTTCGCAGTCAGTGCTCGCGGGAGTGAGACGCCGCTGGACGCGAACTGGCCGCTTACGAGAAACACACGCTAACCTCGCCTGCAGAGCAGGGTCACGAAGCCGTGCATGGCAACTACAGCCTGGATATCGTACAATCCAGTAAATACGGGTGCATTAGATATCGGAGACCTGGTGTTAGTACTGACGAGAGCAGGGCTGTTCGGTCCGGCTCTGCACGTCTAAAATCAGTGAAACGTTGCAGGTGAACTTATTTATACTTTTTTTCCTCCACGCGCAACGATTTATGCGCGTGGTATTTACAACGATTCTCCCAAATATGACACGGTTTTAAAATATCTTTTGAAGTAAAAGTTATGGATGAAAATTTGGGAAGAGTTTAGTGTTTTCGCGAGTCTTTTTTATTTTTTAAAGAAAGTGTGACTATAGGTTGTTCTGCCTCGGCTTTAGTAGAGGAGGTTCGGGGAGATGACCGCCTGGAGTTCCGTATAAAAAATGTAAGGAAGACGTAAAAACAAAACAATTGTCATCGGACTCCTAAATATTTTAAGGTAGGTTAATGTGCTTTTAAACCTTGTTTTTACATTCGAGTTTATGACTTTCATGGTAGAAAGTTTATTTAATAAATATGCGAACAGTTTTAGTGGATCAACAATCTATAAATCAGTTTTCACAAAACCTGTCAATATAAAGCGATGTTTCGTGTAAATGCCAGAGTATTCATTAGGTTTAATATGCTGGGAATTATTTAAATGCATTGTTAAAGTCCCGCAATACCAACAGTACATAGCATATCACTCGTCTTACATTTATTTTAACCACTGCAAACTGGTTCACCTGTATGTGTTCGTCTGAGGTGTAAATTGCGGGGTCGGGTTAATTTTCCATGATCTGAAATCTTTTCAGTGTTATTTTACGGAGCTTAACCTTGTGTAAACCTTCAAGTCAAAACTAATGTATGTACTCAGTTGTAAAGAAAGATTAGTTGGAAATTTTGAAACTACAGTATTAAGTTATTGATGGACTACAGGCTTAATTACAATATATTATGTCAACGTGGAATGCTTTTTAGCAGTAGATGGGGAAAATCTCTAGTTGTATTTGGCAGCATCTCCCTCAGTACCCCATAGATATGGACAAGTTAAAAGGAAGATGTTGGAATATGAGGCATATGATTTTCAAAGAAAATAAAAAGACAAAAACATAGTGTATTAAAAGTGCAAAATAAATAAACAATAAGGCATTTTAAACTGAGACTGTTCCAGTTAGAGGGAACACACAAAAATAAGAATGCAGAAAGAAATTTTGCATATACAGAATTATTGTATGCACAGGAAATACAGTGTCGAAGTCGAACCAACCAGTTCTAAAAAAAAAAAAAAAAAATGACCTAGAACTTGACCTGAATCTCAGAAGTCGAACCGTGAATGACGAATTTTATGCGTGGGGAAAGTCAGGGGGCGTGTCTCTCAGCGGAAGCAAAGGGTAACGCTTCAGTCTCAGCCTCACATTCACTGTGACAGCATAGTGCATGTTTACATGTTTACACTAGCTGAATACATATATTTAGACAGTAAAAATACATTTAGACAATGATAGACAGTAACAGTAATTATTATATAATGAAATACATTTCAAAGTAAATATTTCTTATTATTTTAATATTATTAATAATAAACCATTAATACGTTTAATGATAATAATATTGTCATGCCCAGCGGGGAGCGAATGAGGACAAAGGCGCTGACGTCAGAGCATTGGGGAATACGGGGTTTAATTACAGGTAAGGTAGGCAAAACGCAGACAGACAATACAACGACCGGACTGGGGAAACAAACTGAAACTCGGACTAAATACAGAGGACTAATGACAACAACCAGAAACAGCTGATCACATGGGGATCCCACACGGGGATAACGAGGGGGCATGGCAGATGGAAGGAGCG
This sequence comes from Brevimyrus niger, assembly GCA_015164015.2. Classification (NCBI taxonomy): domain Eukaryota; kingdom Metazoa; phylum Chordata; class Actinopteri; order Osteoglossiformes; family Mormyridae; genus Brevimyrus; species Brevimyrus niger. The sequence goes on along the minus strand of JAABNY020000108.1, from coordinate 27,165,272 downwards.
GAGGAGATGTGTTTAGTACTGTATATGCTCTTCTTGTTTTATCCTGTTCATTTTGTTTTTAAATGCTAAAAAAAAGTATTTTTTGGGGGGCCAGGAACCAATTCATTGGATTTCCATTATGGGGAAAATTCAATCAGAATTCAAACTTTTTAGGATTCAAACCCGAATTCTGAACGGATTGAGTTCAAGTTCTGAGATACCACTGTAGCTAAGAAATTAAAATATTACACTTATGCAAAAGCTGAATTTCTTATGAGTAAATCGAAACTGAAATGACTGTAATTCCAAATGACTCAGTACTTAGAATGTGGAACCTCTTTGTGTTCTGGGTCTGTTAAATAAATGTGTCTCATATGTCGATGACACAAGACCCTTAATAGTATCCAGTGCTCCTAGATCACAAGTAGAGAAGATAAGTAAGTACCATCCAAACCAGATAAGAGACTGTTGCAAGATGGTGCTAACACCGGCAGTACATACCAAGGGCCAAAGCAGATAACCTACTACTCTGTGTACCATTGTCTAGGGAGTTTTCAATGGAAATAAGCCGTATACCTTTGAATGAGTTGTAAGTCAGAGTTCCTTTCAGAATGCTGGAAGCAAATGTGATTTTGTCCCAGCAAATGGTGCTTCACTGACGTGGGGTGCTCATTGTAACTGGTACAGTCGTTCCAGTGGATGCCAGCAGGTTAATCTGCGTGGATGGGTTGGCATGCCGAGTCTTGCCATGCAGTGTTTTGTCGCACACATGCCTCAAATCATGAGCTCACATCATCAGCTACTATTGTAGCATTAACAAAATCATTGAGTGGAGAGCAAGGTGGGGATTGGGGGGGCACACAATACCAGCACATGTCATGCAACAGACACCTGTTCGCAGAGAAAAGAAATTATGCTGCTTGTTTCGGTCTTTAACAAACATGCTGGTTTTCAATGAAGTCAAACTATGGAAAGGTAAGAAATTATGGCTGTGGAGTATTATTTGTGTAAACAAGTAATGCTTAAACGGGGTAAGCCCAAGAAATTCCACTTAAGTGTTGTTATAGAATGATGTTTGACTGGACGATTCTGAGGTGTGTGCACTGGTATTCATTTAAGGGTAATGCAGAGAAAACACAGTAATATTGGAATGACAGACATGGAATTGCATGCAGCAGAAATGGATGGTTCAGGTCCAGAGATTAAAAGTACGGACCAAGATTTTGTTTCAGCTAACCAGGTGAGTATAAAGAGTAACGGTCACAGAGTACTCAACTAGTTGGCTGAAAAAATCTTGGTCTGGATTTTTACTTTCCTAAACTATCCACCTCCGGCATCCAGGTGCAAAGGCATGAAAGACCGGAAGGAAGGCTGTACTTCCATTACCACCAGATTATTCCCCTTCAATATGGCAAATTTCAAAATAGTTTTGGCATCATCATTTTTGAAAAAATCAGCACTTGTGAAAGTTTAATCTGAGAAAAGTAAGAAGGGAATTAAGTAGGCAGAAAAGACGCTTCAGTACAGATTCCAATGGCAAAAGTGGTCCCTCAAACCCAGATGTTCCATATCTTTGTTACCATTATCAGAAGTGTCATGCAGGCCAGGCCGATTTCACTTTTCCAGCTATCCCATGAAAAACAACTCACTGCACTCCCCAATGAGCTGCAGCCGAGCATATAGCTGTAATAATAAGAAAGTTACAGCTCATAGGAATACATTCTCAAAAAAGTATCAAAAAACCATTTCTGAGCTCTGGAAGTATAATTCACATGCCAGATTTCATGCAAATCAAAAATGTTGATGCACAGGGTATTTTGTTGCATTAAAATGGAATGATCCCGTCATGCCTGACCTCATAACGAGCAGCTCTGTACGGGAGTTGAGTGCCGTCAACTTGATGACAGTCTCACCTGACTGAAAGTGGACAGAGGGCTTGCAGTCTGCTTCCCATTTGTCTTGTCTTGATTCAAGTTTGCTTCGCAATGAGACATTTGAATGAGAATAAGACTCCATTGTTTAGCTCTTGGACACCCTAACTTAAAATGGGGGAGTGAGAGTTTTGAGGCACTTCCTGAAAATTGCCTGTGAGGAACAGTACGTTATGCATGTTTCTGGTAGCCTAATATATTTTTTTATCTGTATTTACATAGAAAAACTTGAATAATATATAAAGTATTAAAATATTAAAGTAAAAAGAGATCTTGTATGGGATACTGTATCCGTATGGGAAGTATATAGGAATCGGACGGGAACTGAAAAAATGTGGATTGACCCACCCCTAACAACAGCAACCCTATTTGTTTTAAGTGTTAACCTTGTTTTAAGCATTTTTGAGGCGTTTTCAGTTCAATTTCAATATTTTCTAAGAGAATATACACAGTAGCAAGTGCTTAAAATGTCCCACAATTTCTCTTCTACTGGCAACAGCGTCACTTATACTCTGTTGTGACAGCAGCAAGTGTGCAGAACAGCCCCAGTCAGCCATTCCCAAATCATGAATTGCATTTCTCACACTAATCGCGTCGTCTCGCACAATTACGCACGCTTTGTTTAGTGGGATTTTTAGTACAGAATTATTGCAAATGCTACTCCCACCTCTCAAAACTTTGTTTTTAAAAATATTGCAAATCGCTGTGCTACTAGTTGCTGTTAAACATGTGAAATACTTCCAGACCACCCTATTATCCGATGTTCTTACTGAGTGGTGAGAGGCAGTGTTAGCATTTAACCTGAATGGCGCAAAAACATCTAAAATCTATTTGATTTTACAGATAGCTCCAGTTTCCTGTTAAATCTGTTAAATGCCAAAACCTACATAAGTTAGTATCGGACGTGGATTGGTCACATATGGCCGATACCTGATCCGTCAAAGAGGCCTGGATCTGCGCCGTTATGGAGCCGAATATCGGATCGGTGCATCACTAGCTGCTGTTTTCCAGACCCTCGATTGTAGTACCAGACCATCAGGGAGACAGTGAAATTAGAAATGCAACCTGGATCCCCCAGTACAGGTGTGCACGCTCATGGTATAAACTGAAGACTTCCGTTTTTCTCTCAGGTGTGCCTAATGAGATGCTGAAGCCCATCCTGCACAGGTTATACCTGAATCTGACGTGTGTTACTTTATTGTCATGAAATGGCTTTTATTTGTTTTATGTTTTGCCTTCTGTGTATTGGGTTCATATAATGAAACACCCAGTAACACAAATCAATTTCAAGGAAGGCAAAGAATTTGGTTATAAGCAAATCAATGATAAATACTTACAAAAGGCAATAGTTCTGTATGCATCTTTACAGCTTGTAAAATGCTAAATCATTAAAAAGCATTAAATGTTTCCTGAGATGACCATTATAATTTACTGACAGTCAATGTGCATGTAATAACAGAGATATAATATCATGCATTTTTATCTTAGATGTTTCTGTTGCTGCATTTTGTTATTAAACATTTTCTGTGTCAGACCAATAAAAAGCGAGTGTGTGATGGACGTGGATTAGTTCCTCAGCATCTGGTTTAATCCATGCCATGTGGATATCGTGTGTCATTTTTAACCCCAGTTAGCTGTTTGTTTTCGATCCCGTCCAGTATGGTGGGGGCCTCCCTGAGCCCATGTGGGCCCTTCGTGGCTCAGCATGTGAACATGCGGATGGCAGCTGTGCTCCGCACCTCTCGAGGGGACGCGGTGCCCCTCGCCTGCAGCTGTCGGGGTATATTAATAGGTGCCATATTCTGCCGCTATGGTCTGGACTGTTTCGCAACCCCTGGCACGGTCTGGGACCCCCGGCTCCTGAGCTTTTTTGGGCAGGCACAGTGGGTGTACCAAGATAACGCGTACAGGGGTTCACATGGGGTTGCACGGGGGACATCGCTGCCTTGAGGACACGCAGCGCTGGCCACGTCGGCGTGTGACCTCGCTTAAAGCCGATATCAGGTCGTCGAGAAAAAGCATTGCTACAAATTAGGCCGACGTCATGTGCAATTTTTCTGTCGAAACACCATGATAGTCAGCCGCATCGAGATTAGGTCTGTGTGTGTTAATCGAAAGACATACACATTCCGCTGTATGGAAATTTTCTGGATTTCTGGAGACTACATTGAGCAAAAGCAAATCATTTGTCTGCACTGCTTTGTGTCTGTACAGCTCACAGGAACACCAGTGACTTGATTGATTGACAGACTAATGGTACAGAATATGTGCTATTTGTCTATAGTTCATTTTTAATAAATTTCAGCTTTTTTTGCTTTATAATTTTCTTAGTATTTATTGCAATAAACTTCCCATCATGATATTTAAAATGTTTCCAGTCCAGTTGCAGCCCGACTACAAGTTTACCACTTATTAAACAGCATCTTCTTCTTTGGATAAAGAGAATTGAGTGGGTATTGGCTCAAAACACCATGAAAGTTTAAAAAAAGAAATCTGTGATTCACTGTTTCCCTTTTCCTTAGACACGGCCTCCACTTCAACCCCTGTCAGACCACTCACTAGACACTCAGCCGGGATTAAGTTACACAATTAAATGAGCCATTTATAGCTAAGCTCTTTTGAATGTACGTTTTCCTTGTCTTTTGATTAATGATTGTGAGACTTGGAGGTTTATGTGAACAATCACAGGGGCAATTTGTGGTTTTCTTTTGCCTAGTCAGGGGGTTATTTTTCCGTAACAGTTCATCTGTCAAGTTCCATGCTCCGTACATGACGTCTGAGTATTTTACAAGAATTGCCTTTCTCAGAGCCAAATGACATATGTGTAAATCACCCTTAAGTAAAGGAAATAGGACTGGTCCACGTGCTGCTAGTGAGTAGTCTGCATAGTATCCGTTTAATGATTTGGTTTCTCTCTGTGAGGGAGAAAGACGGAGGGTGAAAAATTCACTCTGCAATATTGCTACTAAATGCCGGATGGCCAAGTTCAGCTCCTGTATTTGAATCAGCATCTGTGTAATGCACAGATTACAGAAAAGATGCAGATGTGTTTATTTATGTAAGACTTTCACTGGTGCTGCTAGGTATAGGACATGATTTTCCATTTGGTCCTGGAGTAACTGAACCAAATTTGTTTCATTTCTCTAAAGCGATTTTGTTGTGAACGCGTGTTTATTAGTTTTTCCTGAAAGTGTGCCAGCAATGCTGTCTTTGTGACAGCGAGGCACAGGGTCCTTGAATCCTATGCTTTTGTGCTGGGGCAACAATGGCTTATTTTTAACAGTCGCTTGCTGGGAATGTGGAAGCGCAGGCGGGGAGTGGAAGCCGCCCCTTCCTCTTTCAGCGGGGTCTTGGAGCTCCTCGGGAAAACAAGGACCCTCATGGCAGCCTCTGGCTCGGTAGGCTAGAGAATCTGGGCTGTAATAAAACAATGAGTGCAGCCGACAAGATGGCAAAAATGCATTGGTACTTCTGACCATTTTCTATCTGCATTTAAGCTCCATTTTTTAACTTGGTATTAAAATGACCTTGAGAAGTTTGAATGAGATGACAAAGTATGTTTTACACCCTCAGCACTGTTTTGTTATTATTTTTCAAACTGTTGCCAAGTGAATACATTTTCAGACATTTTCAGACACTGATTTTTCTGTTTCATGCCTCGTCTTTTCTACCAAATGCATCACATCTTTAGTGGCTCTCTTTTGAATTGGAGCAGTGTTCAATACATTTTACGAAAAATTTGACTGTTAGGTTCCCTGATATCATGGAAGTACATTAGGCTTGTGGGCTTGTGATTTTAAGCAGTGATTGGTTTTCATAAAAATATTTACACTGGCTGGCAAAATTATTCCCATGAAATATAGCACTAAACAAAGGATAATTTTACGGACATAAAAATGCCAGAGCTACATACTGCCTACCATAGTGATCGTATAATTGTACGCCTATTTTAGAGATTACATATGGTTTTGAGGCTGGTCCACTGGCACCACAGACACTTGTTAGCACAATAACTTAAAAGTTATTTGATGGGTCTTTTTTAAACTTGGCAGAGGCGTTCAATGGGTAACGATGAAACTGATCCAAATATTCAGACAAATGGCAGCAAAGGGAAGGGTGACTGCAGACAGCACTTGACCTTATGAATGTGATAGGATCCATCAAATACTTTGAGTTATTACCACTTCACAAAAACATGTGGATGAAGATGTACACCCTAGGCTACGTTCACACTGCCATGCTGAAGTGACTCAAATCAAATTTTTTGCTTTAATTGACACAGATCTTATCTTTTCAGGGCTGTGTGGACGCGCAAATTTGATCTTTCAAAATCGGATTTGTGCCACTTTCATATGTGGTACTAAACCGGATAAGTATCTGATTCGTGACCATGCTACCTGAATGTGAACACTCAAATCGGAATTCATGTGGCATTTTGCTTATACGCATGCCCTGATGTCAGCCTGCACTGGCAGCGCAGGAAGGTAAAAATGGAGGAGAGCTGCGATAAGTCAGTGGAAGGATGGAGAAGGTGGGGATTTAATTGATATTTGGGGAAATTAATCTGTTCAAGCTAAACTGGAAGGAACTGGAAGGAAGGAATCGTAATAGAGTAGTATGTGAAATAATTGCCAAAGAAATGGCACAGCGCGGACATGAAGGTGGCTACAATGCTAAAGAAAAATAAAGAGCCAGAAGTCAAAGTTTAAAGAGGCAAAAGACTCAAATCAGCACAGCGGTCATGGCCGCACAACGTGGCAATTTTACGACCAGCTTTTCACCTGTGTAAAAACGTATCAATGTGTGCATGCGTGATATTTCGGAGGACCAATGCATTCACATGACAGTCAGATACAGGTCACTTGTACTTATGAATGTGAACCGTCAAGATAGACAAATCCAATCTGAGCCAAAAATCGCAATTGAATGATGTGGCTGGCAGTGTGAACATAGCCTTATTGTATTTCAAGATACATCACATCAAAATTGAGCAGCTTCGCTGTAGGTGCTTTCCCACCCAATTTCAAGAACCAGGTTTCGAGTTCTTGGGCCATGTCGACTGGGAGCTTTTGTGGTTCCAGGTCCCTTTCATGTGTGCTTTCCTACTGCACAACAGACTGTGACCTTTGTGCTAAATAAGCATGGGAGACACAAAAAATTTTGTAGGTTAAATTTCACTTGTAATGTCCTCAGTGATGAAGCTACAAGGGAGGATGCTGTCTGCTATTTCTGCCAATCAATGCCTATTGCACAAATCTGGTTGGATGTACGAGTACCAGTGAATTTTAAATGAAGCATTCTTAACTTCTTGGATTGGTTGAGTGTGCACAACTTCTGCACTAAGAATTTGCAGAACGAAGACACATTTATATACATTAATTCAAAGATTGGGGCTGGGAAATCTGATCATGGATCTGCATAGGAGCTTGGCTACATTTCCAACCCTTTAAGAACTCATTTGTGTTGTGATCCATGGGTTGACAAACACTGCTCCAGTACTCCAGAAAATAAATATGCAAAAATAGTCAGGTTTTTTCAGCATTGGCCACCTATTGATGCAGTTTACTTTTAATGCAGTGGAAAGGTGATGATGGGACAGAATCTACCTTTAGAGTTTTGTACAATACTGCCACACTGTTTTTATCTGTCTAAAAGATTGTATTGTAGAGTCTACTTACCTGGGTTTTACTGGTGAAGACAGTCATAGTAATAACTTATGTGAAATGTTTTAAGTTATTGTATTTAATACCCATCTTTTTATTTATAAGAAGGCCATTTCAATCTCTTAACCACTTAGTATTTCAAGATAAAAAAAAAAAACGTTTTCTCCATCTCCCTGCTTCCACTTCAAAGGAAGAGACTGTTCTTCATCTCAAAAGCATACTGTCATACACACCATTTAAAATAGTAAACATGGTTTTCTAAATCATGTCTTACTTTTAATAACTGAAGCAGTCAGCAGTTTCTCATACACCCTCTGCAAGGCAGGATATAGGAAGAACGTGAGAAAAGCTGACATGAGCCCAGTTGATCACCCCAGAGAGCAACTGCAGGATGCTGCCAGATGGTGTCACAGGGCTCACAGACCAGGGAACACCAAGGACGGCCTTTGCCTGTCAGGACGGCTCGCTCTGAAGCTGGGCGCATCACAGGGCAGGGATCCACACACTCTCACGCTCATCAGAGGAGGAAATAAGAGAATTTCTCCAGTATTTGACTACTGCAGCTCAGTTAATGTGCCGCTGTTGTTTCAATAACAACTTTAAAACAGTAAAATCACAGCTGATATTTTAAAAACTAATATTTTTATAATGTAGGTAATCAACAAAATTTTTTAATTAAATTTGTATGGTGTGGTTTGGCCAAAGTGCACTGTAAACCAGTTAATGAAGCCTTTCTACATTACTGAATGTTTATGTTGGGTTATTATTTTTTCCCATATCCATAAACCTTTTGTCACTCTGTAGATGCTCCTTGCATGTTCCACTGGCCTACAAGTGTGTCTTGGGGAGTGGATGTGGCTGAACACTCTTCTTACCAGAGAACTGTTGTCTGAAATTGATTCCCAAGCCTCAGTTGATGTAAATTAGGGGTGTAAAGTATTGCCAGTTTGCGTCAATTGTAGGTATTGAGGTATGAATTCCATGCCTACGATTTACTGCAATTCTGTTTGATGAATTGATCATTTTGATTAGCCAATATTCAAATCACAAATATTGCCATGTTAACTTATTTACACATTTTTAATGATATACAAAGAAAGTAGAATCTCGTAACATAAATTTTTATTGTTTCTAAAAGGCCAAGTACTGAACTGTACAAAAAAAAAAAATGCTTTAAAGTAAGTGGCACATGATTGTGAGAGGTT
>JAABNY020000108.1:27122743-27140233 GCA_015164015.2 Brevimyrus niger | reverse complement strand
ACCCGAGACTTAACCTCCTGCTGGACCACGTTTAATTAAACTAAAGCTAAGTTGCTCTAGGGAGGCCGAAAAACCACCAAAAAACCCTCTCAAAGCAGGCTACTGCCGGAGCGGGAAAAAAAAGTGGAAAATGTCCTCCCGGCCCCGATCGGTGACCAAGCAAAGCTCAAGAGCAACTGTCCTTTCCGAGTTAGTGTTACCGACGTTCGATAATATTACCCCATGATCTTCAGCACGCATCACCTCTATACTATATGATCTTCAGCACACATCACCTCTATACCCCATGACCTTCAGCACGCATCACTTCTATACCTCATGACCTTCAGCACACATCACCTCTATACCTCATGACCTTCAGCACACATCACCTCTATACTCCATGATCTTCAGCACGCATCACCTCTATACTATATGATCTTCAGCACACATCACCTCTATACCCCATGACCTTCAGCACGCATCACTTCTATACCTCATGACCTTCAGCACACATCACCTCTATACCTCAAGACCTTCAGCACGCATCACCTCTATACTATATGATCTTCAGCACACATCACCTCTATACCCCACGACCTTCAGCACGCATCACCTCTATACTCCATGACCTTCAGTGGTTTTCTGTTCTTTATCACATTCAATATAAAATTCTTCTTTTTACATGCAAAGCACTCCATGGCTAGACTCCTCACTATCTTACAGAATTACTTCAGCCCCATTCTCTCATATGCAGTCTTAGATCATCATTTTCTGGTCTCTTGTCTGTCCGGAGATTTTTGCTTTCTACCATGGGTGCTTGGGAATTTAGCTAGCTGTGGAATTCCCTCCCCTAGGGCCTTTGTAAAGCTACATCTCTCCCCATATTTAAAACTCAGCTGAAGTCCCCTCTCTTTTCTCTCTGCTTATTGCCTTTTTCTGATTATTGACTGTCATCTTCTCCATTTTGTTACTACAGTTTCAGTTAGTCTGCTGTCATTCTCATAATATTTGTAGTTATGTCTTATGTCTTCTGTATTTTATTTGTAATTGTCACCTTCATGCACTGACTGGAACAGTAGCTATGAAATCAATATCATGCTTAACAGTTATATAAAGAGAATTGTTTAAAATTATAACTGTTAGTAAGAAGGGTACACACAGCTAACAGGGGTTCCCTCCTAATACACTCTGCACAGTGATCCACAAAGCTTCTTGTAGCAAACAGAATTATATAATTCGAAGTATTACAGATGTTGTTGTGTTATGGTATGGCAGCACTGATGCTCCTCTACTTCCGAACTTTCAACTTCCAAACTTTCGGACATACGAACGAAGAGGTCTTTACGTCCAAATTGTGTTTGCTGGGCTCCCATTTCCTGTCTGCAACATTTTTCTGCGCGCCAATTCCGCCTAATACAACTTCTAGCTGCTACTCCCGCTGCGCAGCAGCATAGCATGCGTACTCCCAGCACCCTAGTTCTTTGTACTTGCGCATACCCTTAAAATTATGTTGAATAATGACTTACGAACATTTTATTCGGAATACAACTCGTTTGTAAGTAGATGAAGTCTGTTTCAAAGTGTCCTCTCTGACATGGATTAGGTAGTAAGCTTAATCTTAGATCAGATTTGTTGACACTATACAAATATGATGAGATGTCATTCGGAGCAAGCCTGTAGATGTCATATTAAGGGATATTACAGAACAAAAAAGAGGCATTGAAGAGCTCAGATCCAAAGCACCTGCATGCCACCATTTTGGTTCATAAGTCTCAGGGTGTTTCTCAATATGTGTTCTTGACTGTACTTGTGTCCTCGTGTATACATCACTTTACATCACCTTCCATTGTTGTAGACCAGTTCCAATACTTGAAGTACAGGGGACGATAAAAATTCCAGGATGTCGTTCTTGCGCTGCCCTAAAATATCAAGGATGCATCTGTGGCATCCTTGTCAAACAGGACCCCTCCCATAATTCATTGCACCCCAAGTTTGGTCTTGGGAAACAAGTTAGCAAGACTGGTCTTGCCAAGACCACAAGTATGATTTTCTCGTTCCTGGTATTGAGAAACACCCTCAGTTTAAGTTGTTATGTTCAAGTAAAAGAATCATGCAAGCCATGGATTGTCCATAATGATCACCATGTTCAAGCGCAGGGATGAGTGTGCATGGTTCCAGAGCACCCTAGACCAGTGGTTCTGATCCTGAGGGACCCCCCGCCAGAATGTTTTCTTCCCAACCCTACCTTAATCAGGCTCAGATGGTCCATAAAAGGTTAGTAATGAATGTAGCAGGTTGAAAGCAGTGTGGGTTGGAATGAAAGCATTCTGGCAGCGGGTCCTCCAGGAACAGGACTGAGATCCAATGCCATAGAACAAAGGTCACTGGCTGAATTTTTGACTCGTCCGTCCTGTGGCTATGTGTTTGGACACTTGGATTCAGTGCATGAGCAGGAAACTGTATGGGCCAGAGTGACCCAGAAGAGCAGTCATGCTGTTAACTAATTCAAGTCACACTGCCAAAAAAAACTCTCCCATGTGTTGACCGAGGCTGGGAGCCTTGAGCCTGACAAACTCTGTTGAACGCCTCAGTCATTGCAGTTGCCACAAAGTGCATTTGGTGCCCTGCCATGGCAGTAACCTACTGGTGGACACCAGTGGTGAGGAAAGCTGTCAAGATGAAGAAGGACGCCTTTAGGGAAATGCCTGGGTGTCTCATGAGACAGATGAAAAGTACGAAGAAAAGAGCTGCAGTGAAGGCAGTTATGTTGTTAGAGACCTGTGTAAAGAAGGTTTTTGGAAAGGCTATGGAGAGAAGCCCCAAAGACAGCTTAGCAAACCTTTTAACATCTCAAGAGGGCAAGCTGGAGCACTGATCAGGCTGTGTTCATCAGGAGTTGGAATTGGTGAACTACTCTGGAGATATTGCTGAGCGATGAAAGGAACATTCGAGGAACCACTTAGATGTAGAAAGCTGTCACTCATTCTCTTGTTATGGTGGTCTCTATGGTGCAGAGGCTGCAGGAATAGATGAAGTCCTTCCTGGGATAATTAGGAATTTGTCTTTAAGTACTATGGTACTAGTTGTTGTGGTGAAATGCTGAAATTTAGTGACACATTACTGAACGGCTAACCCAAAGAGAGACACCTGGCATTTGGACTGTCTCATTCTCCAGAAACTGAAGATGAATAATTTATACATGGTGGTTGCCTCTGATGAGTGGTGAGTTTGTTTTTTGTTGATACACATATGAGAAGAAGAGAGGTTGTGTTTGTGTGTTCTCTCCATGTTTTTGAGAATAGGTGAACTGGTGTCTAAATTGTCTGTACTGGGTGTGCCCTGCAGTACACTGATGTCTCATAAGAAGTGTTTCTTACCTTGTGTTTTCTGGGACAGGATTCAGGAACTTCCATTACTGCACTTGATCAGCAGTATGGAAGATAGACATTTCAACACCTCAGGAGGGCAATTTAGAAGTACTTAGCTGTGCAGAATAGAAGAGTACGGAGGGGAATGTTTCCTCCTACTTCTAACTCCAGCTTCAATTGTTCCACATACAATTTCAGTGACACAGTCAGCGATCTGAGCTACAGTCACTTACAGTCGTTAGCTCCGAATAATCGCATTTACAAATCCAGTGGGAAGCCCCACAAAATCGTGAGGTTCCACCGAGATTTGAACTCGGATCGCTGGATTCAAAGTCCAGAGTGCTAACCATTACACCATGGAACCGCCTACATTAAACTTGCAGCAAAAGTTACTAAAAGGAATATCTAAAGTGTTTAAATTGTGTTGTGGCTATAGTACAGTAATTAATGTCTAATGTTTTATGGCGTATCTAAGACTTTTACAATTTGATTAACAACTCTGCCATAGAGCACCAACTAACTGTGCACAACTAGTAATCGCAAGCTACGCAGAAGTCCGTTTCACGTCTTTATCGCTACTGAGGAACTCTCGCGATACTTCCAGTGCGTCTGTCGTTTCCAGTAACATGAAACATTCCGGGAAATGCGTTTTTATAATGGAGTGTTAATAGTTCATTGTGATTCACTGAATAATACTAATTAGCAACAACATAATTTCACCTAACATCAAGAATATATCGTAAAACAAATGTATAAACGTACAAAATTTGTCAAATATTTAAAACCAACTGTAATGTGTAATAATTATAACAACACATAACGGGTTACCCATCTGTAAATATACTAAAACCACCACTTATATATTTATTGATATTTCTCATAAATAGACGGGAAAAATGTAGCGTGGGCTGCCTCTAGTGGTCACTGAACGACAGACATCGAGGCGACTGGCATCGCGCATCCCTGTAATTGTTCCGGACAATTCGTTTCCCATGTCTATCAGGAAATAATGTTTCCCCTAATATTAAAGCAAAGAGGTATGTAAAATGTCTGAAAATCACTCAGGTACATTATTATATGTGAATACTGTATTGTTATTAGTACCGAGGCCCAGAGTTGCTGTATACCTGTTTTAACAGGGAACCAAATATCCTGGGTGTCAGGAAATAATGTTTCTCCTAATATTTAGGCAAATATGTATATGAGATGTCTGAAAATCACTCAAGTACATTATTACATGTGAATACAGTAGATCGTCACGCATAATATAGTCTTATAAGCAATACTAGTTTTCATCAAGAAATATGTCCATTCACCGAATTAAATACTTTCATTTATTATCTGTAAAAACAAACAACATCGAAAAGGCAGGTGGTGTTTTAAAATATATGGCTTGTTTAGCTCAAGAGCTTCGTAAAAAGACATGAAAACAGCAAAACCGTGTCCCAATCGGCGCGCGACAGGGGAAACATAGGGTAACCGAATTGCCCGGAACACCTGGAACAACGGGCGCAGGCGGTAACCGACCCGGTACAGTTGCCAACACCCCACAGGGCGCACACACTCACACTCACATAACCACAGTGCCAATTTAGACACACCAATCAGGCTACTCTGCACGCCTTTGGACTGTTGGAGGAAACCGGAGAGAAAAAAATGTGGTTATAGATCTAGATCTGCAGGAAAATAAGCGTGAAGGCAGAATAAACTGAATTTTCTCGTCTTTTGCTTTCCAGGAAATGTAGTTCACCTTTCTGGGAAAAGTCCATTGGAAATTTTACAAAGGATGAATAATGGACATGCAATATATGCAATCATTAGTTTTGTGAATGCTGGACTCCATGTTTGATGGAGCTACTGAGACTGAGGTTGCACAATCTATGTAAATGTAAGGTAGCAATAATATCTGAGCACTGTAACTGGTCCATTATATATATGTGTGTGTGTGTGTGTGTGCGTGTGTGTGTGTGTGTGTCCATCAGAAAAAAAAAACCTACAAGGATCAGGAGAAACGGTTACAACTGAGATAGGTCAAATATTGACCACTAGAGGGGGCGATACGCCAGCATATCCTTCCATCCGTGGCCAGTAATAGTTAATAGCCAAGAAAATGAATATTTACGCTAAATAAATGTTACAAAAATCGTTCCTTAGGAGAAATCTCGACATGAAGCCACAGTCAGGTGAAACTGAGTACTTTCAAGTTGGTATAGAGGAGTTATTGTAGAAAATGAAGATGATCTGATAACAAAAAGGTCCTTAAGCTCGATTGCTCCAGGAGCACTCGCTGACCCTGCTCTCTGACCCTCACTCGTATGTTGATTTTGACAAAAAATATCTGCTAAATAAATAAAGCTATTGCCTGCTTAGAACAGGTATAAGCAACTAAGGATCCAGCAATCAATATGTCATAGACTGGCTCTTGACAAAGTTGTGATGAAAAAACTGAGGAAAAAAAATAATTCAAAGTACTGATACTGTATGTCTCTAAAAATTAAGATAAAACTGGGCAGAACATTGCATTTTCTGTGGCTCTTTATGGATGTGAAACCTGGAAATTAAAGTAATACAGGAAGAGTATTGACATGTTTGAAGTATGTGGCTGGAAAAGACCTAGACTGCAGGAAAAACATACAACTGGATTCTTCATCAAATGTAACCTAGACTTTCACTTGAAGCACAAATAACCCAATTTAACCTTTATCTTATGTTAGCTTTCTGTTCCTATCTCTTATGTTAAATGGGTTGGTGCCGACCCGTGTCTTAAATCAGCCATAAAATAATCTTAAAATAATTGTTTATTATCCAATTTGTTTCTTACCTCTTGGTTACAGTACATTGATAGGCTTCCTCATCCTTAAAAAGATTGGTTTTAATGTTTTTGGTTTGGCTTTCTGGACCATTCTTTTGACAATAAAAAAATATATATGGTAAAATAAACCTCAAGATAATTATATAAATAAACGGAATTGGACTTATCATGCCTTACATGTGTGAGCATACCTTGCCTTGATTTTGTTTTAATTTATTTTGTTTAAATAGAGGTTCCTGGCAAAGTCAAAAAGCCTTCATGCAGTACACAAATTTATGTGGCGCTTTTATGCATTGTAAACTTACAAATGGGTTGGTGCTGACCCGAACACGATAGCAAGGTTAAGCTGTCTGATTTTAGGCATATAAGGAGACCCAGTGATTTGGGAAAGACGTAACGCTTTGAAAAATTGATGGTAAAAGAGGAAGAGGATGACCAGCAACAATGTAGATTGACTCACACACTACAGAAGACCAGATATTCTGGAGGAACATTGTCTATATGGTTACAAGGAATCAATATCGATGTGATTGTACCTGATGATACTACAATTCTAATCCCAAGTGAAGGAGAGTATAACACAAGGTCGTGGCAGACCTGAGGAAGCTTCTGCCACTTCTGATTTACCATCATCTTAGTTTTCCTACAGAAAACATCCCTTCTCTGGCCTCAAGCATACATGCTAGGCTACCAAAAAGCCAGAATGACTGAGAAAATATGATGGATTGCGTGTTTTTCCAGCCAAACTTAGAGGACAAGGAATCCTAAAAATGTTAAGCCAGGTCAAGTGCATGAAAGATCACTGGGGAGGGTTTGGGGTTTTGTTGGGGCAGTAGCTGGAGCTGTTTTCTGGGGCCCGTTGTGGTGTAGAAATACACAGGAAAGAGCTTGGATTTAAGATGGAAAAGCTGAGCACAGAAGTAACCCATAGTGTACAAGCACAGCATTGAATTTTACCACAATAACTAAAAATAAGCAAGGGCGTAGGTCTCATTTCAATGTTGGTAGGGATCCAACTAGCTCCGAACCCCTCGTCACCATAAACACACGGTATTCACACAATATTGGTAAGGAGATGTCCCTACTGTGCATGCCGAAATCTATTACCTTGAAACTAAGCCTGGAATATATACATTTCAGATACTAATTAAGCTATTAATTTGTTTGGTATGATCAAAGAGTTTACATTAGTTTTGTAGCGGACATTAACAGTTTCAAAGTTCATGTTGCACACTGTTGCACCATTACACATTCACAGAAAAGTACACTGTAATACCTTTTGCAAATGCCCAACATCTGCAATATAATAGGAAGAATATGACATGTGGAATGGCCATACAAAATTGACAATGAGCACACATGTACACATCAGCCTCGAGTGGCATTAGGTATTGTTGGGGGGTAAATGGTTGCATGGCTGGCTGTGCTCTGAGGTTCTTGGTGGCATATCTTTCTCTAATGAGAACCAGTAGCACGCGGACACAGCATCACACAGAAGCTGAGGCAAGAACTCGGAAGTGTTATACAAGTGTGCAGACAGCGCCAAGGGGAAGAACAGCTCACGTGTCAGGGAGCCACAGGGACTGAAAGATGTGCAGGACCCAGAAGGTGCTGCACGCACTCTGAGTGAAACACACTTGGTTCCAGAGAGAAAACATGGGCTAACCTCAGCCATGCTCCCTAGGGCTTCAGCCATGCTCCCTAGGGCTTCAGCCATGCTCCCTAGGACCTTAGCCGTGCTCCCTAGGGCTTCAGCCATGCTCCCTAGGACCTTAGTCATTCTCCCTGCTTACTACACAGACTTCTCCATACTCCATACTTTTTTGCCTGGCAAGGAGGCTGTTTCAATACCTCCAGTAAATACAAGCTGCCTCCACAGCAAAAGTTAATTATTCGCCCCAGATGCTGATCATGTGATTGGCACAGCTAAAGCCGGGTGCTTCTTTGCCGGAAGCACAGAGAAGGCCAGTCACTCCTGGCCAGGAAGTGTATCATTAGCGCTGGCAAACAAGGCTCCACAAACCACGAGGCTGGACAGACTGGTCTCCTGGTAAACATATATAAGTTTTTTGAAGGACAACCTCCTTCCCCCTCTGTACTGTAGCAAAGCTAAACAGGACTGGGACATGGTAGAGACAAAGGAATTGACTGGCTTGGAACTGTGTAGAGGCCTAGTCCCCTGACTATGCCTTATGATCAGCCAAACAGTCAAAGTTTTGTTTTTTAAAGAATCCTTTACAACAAGAGCAAGGTTCTGGGGAGCCTCTTCCTGGTCACAGAGCTGGCTTGCTCTAATGAGGTCTTTGCCATTTATAATCCTTTCAGTCAGGAGTTCAGTGTCTTTATGCTTCACACTTCTATATGCCCCCCCCCCCCTCCGCCCCAAAGGAATTATGCCTTTTTGGAATTTAGGCCAATTTAATAATGAACATTTCAACTTTTATTTGAAGGATAAGAAAATATGAAAAACCATAAAAGCATCCTGTTTTGTGCCACGTTGTATTCCTTTTCTGTGTATCACAGTGATTTATGCCTAATGCATAACCAGCATGCATTGACTTGCACTCCTTCACCAAACATCTGGCCCTTTTTCAGGACTGCTGGTGAATAAAAATGTTTGAAAATCACCAACTGCTTGTGAGATCACACAGTGGAATGTTTCATATGTGACCTCTACTGGAGCGATCACGTGCCGAAAGGCTGTATGCTTTGAGCCCCTCCCTGCTGTGGGTGCGCATGGGTTCTTACACAAACTTCACCATACAGTACCAGCTACCAACTAGAGTGACGGCAGTTTGATAGAGGGGTGGGGAGGTGGGTATTGAGTGAAGGGTGTTTTTCCACTCTTGTGCAACTCTTGACATTGATCTGGAGCTAATGAACATTGGGCCTGCAGTTGATTTAGGCCTCACTATAGATCTCAGAATCATTTTCCCTCTCTTTCACACTCTTGCTGCATCCATCTTCCAGCTCTGCTGCTCACGGTATCAGAGTACAGTCAAGCAGGCATTATGTATATTCATAGAAGCTGCTTGTCTGGAAGGCAGGAGATGATGTGAGCAGGCTGATTTATGATCATGTGATATGATCTTACACCTGCGCAATGGTGCTTGCCTTTGATGCAAATCCGTCAGGTCAAAGTGTAGCTGCTGATTTCATAAAAGGAGGGCGGCCAATGGCAGCAGTTAAGGGCCACAGTAAATTTCCACAAAATGGAAACGGGCAGGTACTAAATAATCAAATCCTTGATTTAGAGAAAAACTGAAATCTTTGCATCACTCTCCAGTCGCAGATCAAACAGCAACAGTATAAGCTTATGTGCCTGCGGACACTGCTACTGCAAAAGATATCCTGTTAGTCCCTGACTGATCATTTTTGATCTCTAGTAAGGCGACAAACCTAGAGTTTCTTAGCTTTACATTTAAGAGAGAAACACACGTAAACAGATAAATCAATTTGTTGAATGTCTCCTTGGAAAACCAAAAGAAGGTCCTGAGAATGTAATCTGGCCAATGCTCCCTCTTTGGCATTAACAAAAGCAAAACTCAAAAAAGATCATGTTCACACTGACAAAAAAACTGGTAATACTTCACTTAAAGCAGTCATCACAATGCACCATAATACATTCATAAAGCATTATAAACATGGATATTAATATTTATCAAAAGACATAACTCATTATAGCTATGTGTATTATGCATTATGACTGCCTTATGAAGCTCTCAACTATACTGCACTGCAATATAGTTTGCCTTTGTAATGCATTATAATGGTTGGTATAAGTATCAAGGGTGCTTTGTACTGCATTATAAAGGTATCTATAATGTATCATAGATGAGAATGTCATAGAGCATTCATAATGCATAATAAACATCGGTATAATATGCTATGCCTTTTTATAAATAATTATAGCCACATTTATAATGCATTATGAGGGTATAACACATTTATATGACTGCTTTTATTTTTACCAAAAATTCTCATTAAATTATTTATGTCTTACTTATACTGGACATTAGATGTTGATCACCATTCACTTGACACTAAATAGACTGAAGAGTCAAGGTAGGCACTGATATACCTAAAGCAATAAAGAATGAGGGAGCTGTACAACTACATTAACAGCGTGAACAAATGAAGTGATGCACATGGGATTACCAGTGCAGACTATTCAGTGGTGGGAGGAGGGTTTGCACCACCACATACCAGACTGCTGAAACCACCGAAAATCACAGAGCTGCAGATTGATCGCAAACTCAGTGCTGACACTGTGCGTGTGGATTGTATTGTCTAGACTGTATGTATCAAGGCAGGAAAATAAGGCTTGTTCTGTGCTGTACAGCACTTGCCCGCCTGCCCTCTACAATGGCCCACCACCACCAAACATCTACCACAGCACAAATAACTGCATATTGAATATTTTGTCATGGATATTTTACTGCCCATTACTTCAAATCAATGACATACATTCATCCCTCAATGTGCTTACTTACTCAGTAAGTACAGAACTATTACATTGATCCAGGTCTCTTTTATGTTTTTGTATTTGTCTTTGCTTTTGTGTTTTACAAATAGGAACATTTCAAAATAATAGCTAAAATAATATAGAGTGCTGAAAAGAGGCTTCAGAACAGGGTGAAAAACAGACACATAAAAACATAAATGTTCAGTGTTTACAGGCACACTAACACGCAAGCACCAGGACTCAGACATATTCATAGACAACAAAGTTCAAAGTTCAGGTACTGCTGGGTAGGTGGCTGTTTCTGTTATGTTCTTAAGCAAGTTCAAAGTAAAAATATTGAGCTTTAAATTAAAACACGTTAACTGTATATATTAATACTAGACAATGAACCAAATTATGTAAATAATATAGAATAACAATAAGGTATCAATACACAAAATAATACAAAGACATGCGCCATTCAGCACTTCCGGCATTTCCATATGGGGATCAAGCACGGTGTGATCACATGGCTAAAGGGCACAGGGAGGTCAGAGGAAGCTGGAGTGAGTAGAACAGGGGTCGGTCTCTTTCACCTTTGCCTTATATTCAGAGATTTTTCAGACTTCAGAAAGTTTTTCTTCAGTTCATTACGTGATAATCAGCGGCACAGCGGTAAATTTCTAATGCACTGATTTTGGCAGGCTACTAAAATTCATAACGGTAATGTAATTAAAGCGTGTTCGTGATTTTTCAATTTTGAATTAGACTGGAGAGAAAAGACAAGACAGGACGGCATACATGCAGCAACTGTATAAAATATTTTCCCGTAGTTTATCAGTTGGACCTCTATACAGCGCATGGGCATAATAATAAATTACTGTAAAACGTTGTGCATTTGTATATTTTACATAGGAATGACACCTTCAACCTCACGAAGTCCCAAGTTGTTTACCTCTCAGCCAGTTATCTGACGTCACGACACACCCCTATTTCGGAGGGGCGTTGTCCCGTGTAAGTTTACAAGCGTTGGATTTGACCAAGCAGAATGCGGCTGTTAAACAATTTGGCCAATAGAAACAGGGAATGCACTCCTAGCTAGCGCTCCGATTGGCTGTTTCCGTCACCATGAAGTGCCATCTGTCTATATGCCAATGTCCTGGGCGGGGTCAAACAGAAGTGATGTCTAACTATTTAGTGGCTGTCCCGAAAGATAGGACTCGCTCCTCGTGTGAGTTTGATTAGTTTTTTCTACACTTTGTTTTTCGTTTTCTTCCCGTGCATAGAGTTCTTTCTTGTTTCACGTGTCGGTAATATGCGATCGCAGACGTAAGGGTGTGTTGCAGTGTTTTAAATAGTAAGATATGATCCAGCGTAGCCAGTTACGTACCGTGTGTTAACGTGATCAGTGCTGATCAGAAACTTAGTAACGTGAACGTTGGGGAAGGGGCCTGCCGGCCGATGCGTCAGGAATGGTGGTTTCTCGGCGAGCAGCAGTAACGCAGAGTTACATTTATTCAATCACTAGAGGTGAGGAGTCAGCTCGATTGCTGCCTAGCCTATGTAGAGAGATAGAGTCATAGATAGATAGAGAGTGTTGCTGACTGATGTGCTCGCATGTCGGAAAAGTCAGATACTCCAGTTTTGCGAAAGGCTGCTATCTCTCCGGCCACCGGGTTGGTATTTAGGCGGCCGTAGGCTGCAGTACTTGGTGCTGATGTGCAGTATGTTATACATTTACCCAAGTGGGTCAAAAGCACGTTTGCTTGGTTCTCTTCGCTTCGCTTTTACATTCCCGGCTGAGCAATGCAATTTCCATGTTGTTTGCAGACCTCTGCAGGATCGCGAAGAGCGCAGTTTGTGGCTGACGGGCAGGCGGCAGCCGGGGTCCTGTTACCTAGACGCGGGCGCCCTGGCGGAAACGACATAAGCCAGCTCTCACATACAGACTTTACGGTGATGCTAGAGCAGGTAAGTCATGCTTTTGTAATTTGCTCTGTTATTTTTAGATCACTATGATATATATATATCGACGTTTCTGATTAATGACGTGCCGTGGCAAGTGTATGGGAACAGTGAGGTGGTACGATCCTTAACTTTTCAACAAGCACTTACTAGGGAGTTGGTTGTTTTACTGTTGGACATGATTTCACATGTAGCTGAAATGCAGGGAATTGCTGTCTATGCCATCAGCACCGAAAGCGGGACATGCTCTTCACCTGTGAAACGCCATCATCTTTTATAGATATATTATATTATATTATATTATATTATATTATATTATATTATATTATATTATATTATATTATACCAGTAGCTGGACAAATGAACGGGTGCGGAGCCGAACCACCTTCCCGGATGGTCCCAGACATAATGGAAACTTCCTTTTCCTACTGACCTCTGAAAACATTTGCGAGCAAATCTGTTAACGTGGGATCAACGCCGTTAGACCTTGGACCTGTCCTATTTTTTCTTATCTCATTAATAAGGCCCCCTCCCCTGCCTCCGTGTCTCCAGTCTATCCATTGGGTTTATAAAGCTGGTATTCCCTTACTGATGTTTACATTGCCTCTCCTTTATGCTGTCTGAGATATAGTTTCTCATGACTCAGAGGAGCATAACAAAGGTGAAGTGTAGTTTACATGATGGAAAAATGCTAAATCCTGCTGGCCGAGGACTATGATCCCTGTCCCAGAAAGACAGTCATGGGAAGGTACTTTTTATGAGGTATTGGAAAAACTAAGATAAAAACCATATTTAGTTTATAGTTTGTAATTGGGGTCACTTTCCCTTTTAAGGTTTATTCAATGTGGGGGGGGGACTGGAAAACAATAAACAGAGACTGTTCGCTTTGAGAATGAGCACCTTGAAGCACACCGCTGATCCCAGGACACTGGAATAATGGTGGTTGTGGTGTCCCGCCCCAGAAAAATAAAAAATTAAGCCATTGCTTAAAATGTACGAAAAACAAAACCCATATCCCTAAATATATGAATTCTTCTTTGCATGGACTGCTGAGTTACGCTGTCATAGATAAGAGTAGCAAAACTGGATGTCACTTAGCAAGCACTTTGATGGCAGGCATTTAAGGGGCCAAAAAGGGGCATCACCTGCACATCTCACTCTGGCTGCCCTTTTGCTGATGTGCTCTGTCGTCTGTGGGCCTCTGCCACCCTCCTGCAATTTACAGGGCAGGTGTTCATTTTTGCAGGTGCTTGTCTCAAAGGAAACGGGCGATATTTGGGCTGATGGACTGTGTGCAGTCTTCAGCCAGGTGCTGTGCCTGTTAACGTTAAATTACTACAGACACGCACCCCTGAGCATAAGCCGGCAGCCATCTTTCTATGCTTATGCATAATGCATGCAAATATGTAGCAGGCATCTTAAGATGTTGGTGTTTTCCAGTAGTGATAAGTTCAGGCCCAGAAAGTATAAATCCAGACCAAGGTTTTGTTCCAACCAACCAGCTGAACATAAAGTCACAGTCAGAGTATTTAAGTGGTTGGTTGGAACAAAACTCTAATCTGGATTTGTACTTTCTGGACCTGAACTTTCGACTTCTGGTGTGTTCATCTTCAAGTGAGATCATTCTTGTGCTGCTCATGAAATTTTGTTTGATTTGAATCAGTCTTTATTGTGTGGTACTCAGTGGTCATGCATCTGTGTGGCACAGAACTACACAGAGCATCCATGTCTTGGTGGGGGGGCGCTCTTCGTTGTTGCATAAAACAATCAGGGCCTCTGGTGCTGAACTGCAACAGAACTCTTAAAAGCCAGTGTACTGCACTCGGCTGCACACGCACGTACATGCTGCTGACTGCCCAGGCAATTAAGATAATGGAGATGGCAGTGAAGCGCATGTCTCGGATTCAAAGTCATTTCTGTTGGCAGGAGAATTGCTAATGTGAGTTTTTGTGAGTGGGGGGATTGCTCCGGTGGAGTTAATTTTTACCCAAACTGGACATGAATTGCATCCAGCGCAGACTGCGAAGGGGCAGTCTGTTCTTGTTTGAAGATATCGATCCACTTGAGTGAATCATTGTAACAACCTTTGTTCTGCTTGGTAGGTGTCCCCTTTATCTGTTTTTTGTTTGTTTGTTACTCTTAACCATCTTACATGTATGTAAGGTACAGCATCAACACTGTGATTATGCTGTAATTTTATTCTGTTCTTTGTTGGTTTGCAGTTTATATTCTATGTGTGGTGCTGTGCTGAGCTGTGCTGGGCTGGGCTGGGCTGGGCTGTCGGTGTGACTGTTTGGCTCTGACGAAGCAAATGGGTGGAGATGGGAAATTCCGGTCACCCTGTCATTAGTCTATTTTAATATAAACGTGCGTACGTATACACACACACACACACACACACCGAGAACTCCCACATTTCCTGCAGAAACTCGAAAGGCATTTGACTTAATAGAACGGTTAAAGATTGGCACTGTGTCGACTCACAGCCATCTGCATAGACCAAGACCAGACGCAGCGCCCCCTTCAGGGCCCATGCTGTTCATGCAGAAGGCCTGTGGAATGTCCCACCCAAGCAGGGGCTCTGCTGCAGGGTGGAACTCCCAGTCAGAATTACGAAATGAGCCCAGTTTTATTTGGGGCAGGCATGGGGCCTCGTTTATTTTTATTTATTTTCACTGCTGCACTATAATTTATCATTTTAATTAATTAGAAAGGATGTGACTGTGGCAGGGACGCAGAAGAAGCGGCCCCATTGCCTTGGACCAGGTCCAGTTTGCGGTGTTGAGTGGCACTGGGAAGGATGTCTTCAGGGCAAGTTTCAGTCTTCACTCATAAGCTGCATTTTGCTCCAGCGGTTTGTAAACTCCCGTCGGTCGGAAAGGCAAAGAATCGCTGAGCGAGTGCAGCTGCGTGGGAGGCATGGTTACCAGCATCACAGAGAGGCACCTGAGTCACCATGGCTGCGCAGGAAGACTGCGCATCTGGATGCGTTTGGAAGGCTGGCCGCCCGGGACGCGTAGCTGCGGGCTTGGCGGAGCAGCGGACGTCGGGGAATGTGGGACTCCCAGGGGACCATGTGCGTGCAGTCTGGGCGAAACGCGCAATGCAGGAATTAGCATACGGCCGCCTGAAGTGCGTCGCCAGTTTTACTGTCTTCGCAGGGAAATGTACAGTTAAGCCCTAATGAATCACTTTTAAAATTGCAGCATTCCAGTAATAGCGTAGGTCACTTTTAGATGAGGCTAATCACTTCCATATGGCACTAATTTCAGACAAACAAAATAATCCTAAATACCGTTTGGACCTGTAATGGTTTTGATGGTTGTTCTGTAATTAAACCCAACCCTGCAGGCCTTTCAGAGCTTTGTGACGTGTGGTTTCCTCTTCCGTTCGGACGGCCTTTTTTTTGCCATTGGGTAAAAATGTCTGGGCAAGAGCAGTTTTCTGAACTGGATGAGATCAGAATGACTATTTTTGCTGGTTTGATCTCCAGTTGACTCATCACTTGCTGTATTCGTTTTGACTCGGCTTCTGTGCCGTTTAGTCATTGTTCAGTCTCCTCTCGGGCTCTTGAGCATGGTGGAGGATGAGGGGCCCCATAACCCTGACCTCTGATTGATTCTTTCTTCCCTCTGCCCTTACTATGTGTAAAATTTATGTGACAAAATGTGATAAAAGCTTGTCATTCTATCATTGTTGGGATAATTTTTTTCAGTCCCCAGAAGGGGAAATTTAATTTTATAAAAATCTCTCACTTGATACAAAAAAAAACTGAAACTGTATTTTGTTTGGTTACTTATGGTTACAGTTAGGACTGGTAGTGGTTAAAGTTGTCATTGTTTCGATTAGGGTTTTGCTCTTGGAAATTAATGGGCAGTCCCCACAAAGATATGACTACAGGTCTATGTGAGTGAGTCAGTGTGTGTAGCAGTCTTAATTGAGATTCAGAATTTACCCTGGGGTGGTGCTGTGGCCTGGCTGACCCCCTCACTCTGTCTAAACTTGCATTTGGTCTGCCAGAAATGCCCCCACCCCCCTTTGTTTTGATGCAGCTACAAGAGGTCAGAGGTCACTTTCTGTCCAATCCTGAGAATTCCTCCGCTCTCCATAACGGGGCCAGTTGAGCTTCTGCCACCTGTACTTGCCCTCCTGGCTCCCCTCTGATTAGATAATGCTTTTTCTCCTGCCCGCAGTAGTTACCTTTGCCTCTGAGATGCCGATCTTGGGCAAAATACAAAAGGCTGTCGTGTGGAATTCTGGGAAAGCGCATGACGGTGGGTTTTGCTATGTGTAGCATTTGAATTGCTGAATAGTTTAAAAAGTGAAGTCTAAGAAAGACTCCGTATTCCGTAGTCATTAATTATGTCACTAAGAAATCTGAATAATTTTACCCTATAATTTCTTTATTAAAAGACAGTCCTGTCTCACAGCCAGTGATTTGAAAGGGAATCAGGCTGCAGTACGACTCATCCTTCAATGTAAAGAATATGATTAGTTTTGTTGGATTTAAGATGCAGCAAAGTTAATGATTTTATTGTCTGAATTCAGTGGGTTACCAGCCATGGAAAGGAACTCATTAGGTGACGACAGGAAATGTTTTGTTATTTCATTATCTGTCTTATCTGATGTGGCGCTCGCCGGGAGCCGTGCGACAGTGTAAACCAAGCGGAGTCTCCGGGACGGAGGCGATCTGTCACCTGATCACACGGGCAGGTGTTTCATGAATGATCCACGACTCTCCCTTTGTGGCATCTCACCCGGCAGCTTGTGTGTGTGTGTGTGTGTGTGTGTGTGTGTGTGTGTGTGTGTGTGGGCCTTGAAATGTATTTATTAATTTCTTAGGTCATCCAGCTTGCTGGGTGGACCCACACCTGTTAGTAGCCCCCCCCTCTCATCAGGGTCTCCCGTATGTTTCTATG
>JAABNY020000108.1:27024212-27037669 GCA_015164015.2 Brevimyrus niger | reverse complement strand
TTATTTGGTTAATCGTCCAGTCTGTGAAGAAGGCATTCAAGTAAGAATTGTATTGTAGTATGACTCATTTCCTGGCGTGTACAATTTATAATAAGTCAGCGTTCATGGTTCGACTTCTGATATTCAGATCAAGTTCTAGGTTAAAGTGGTTTGTTTGACTTTCAAGAAATTTGAGTTCTAGTGAGTTTGAGAACCAAGGTACCACTGCATATATTTGAAGCTCATCATACAGGATATGTTCCACTTGCACAAAAAGAAACTAGTCATACTGATATAGTGCATTTCATAATCAGAAGCACTCCTATTTGAAGGGCCAAATTAATTGTGGCGTTTGAAATGTATTGATACGATGTAACGATATGATTATAATAATAGGATCAGTCAGGATGTACCTTCATATCAGCACAATATTGACCTGCACTATATACACAAAAAAGTCATATAATGGTTATACCAGCAGGTAGATCTACTGAAAAGTCTAGATCTACAAGCACTACAAAGGAAATTTGATCAAGAAAAAGAAAATTCAAGTATGTGCACCATTAATCCATCTATCCATCAATCCATCCTCCAACCTCTTATCCAGTACAGCATTACTGCAATCCACAAATTTATTTTATGTGCTTCACTGAAAACAAAATAAATTTTAACAGGATTCAAGAGTGACATCGATGTCTGGTTAGGTTTACTGGAGCAAGAATAAACACACCAGTTTATACATTTAGTCATGAAGAAAGAGCAAGTGGCATGAATCAACACTAATAGCCGAGGTCACCTGGCTCACCCCCCCAAGACAGCCTTTATGTATCACTTGAATAAATAACTACAATATAAGTGACACCCTGTAATTCAGCAGCATAGAAGCAGCGGTTATCATGAAAACACAACACAACAGGGAAAAACAGAAGCTGGAGAGACCAGTCCCAGCTATTCTCTGTGTCAGTGTAATCATATAATCAAAATTAATAACAATAAATATAAAACAGATATTATCAAAGTTTTGATTTGAGAATCTCACTTTAGATTCAACTTGCATTGCATGGATGGACCTGAGACCTTTCCTAAGATAAGCAGTTGGAAGTTGGATGGATGGATGGGACATTGAAACCAAGTGTCACAGCAGTGTTCAACAAACCTAATAATAATAGATTACAATTGATGTTATATTATCATAGTCGTTCATTTTCTAACCACCATATCCTAGTGAAAGTCACTTGGATCCTATCTTAGGCTGCACAGGACACGAGGCTGAAGTCCCCCGTAAATGGGATCCATCACACAGTTAGCTTGACTGCATGTCTTTGGACTGCAAAGTATAACCTGTGCAACACAGGAAAACATGCAAACTCCACACACACAGAACAGAGGTAAGATTAAAAAACCCCGGATCTGGAGGTGCAAGCGAACCACTGAACCAGCAGGTCACTTGGCATGACATTTTAGGAGTAGAGTAACTCATCAGAGGCACTGTTAATAATTGCGTTAATGGATTACGACTCGGTAAAGTGTTTGTGCTGCAGTCCCCCCTCTAACCTCGGCTGTCCCCATCGCAGGCAGTGGCATGTGCTGTGGCCCAGGTGTACGAAGCCCGCTCCGAACCCAGCACTGGGGAGCCTGCCTGGCATTATAAGGATGGGGGCGTGGTGTGTCTGGTCAAGGATAAGACACTGAGGTCCTGCTTCCTGCGCCTGTACAGCGTCAAGGTCAGAGTGGCTCAGCAGCTGGAGTGGGCAAAGCTGCCTTGATCATCTCCCTCTTCCTGCAGTCACCTGCTTTCTCTTCTTTTCATCCGCTGTTATTATTCGGCTGTGTCCCAGGATGACTGAATCATTTTTCTTTTTTTTTCTCCCTCTCTCTCTCTCTCTCTCTCTCTCTCTCTCTCTCCCCCAGAGAGGAAAATTGCTGTGGGAACAGGAGCTCTACACCTCATTCAAGTACTCTGCCCCCCGCCCCTTCTTCCACAGCTTCCTTGCAGATGTGAGAACAAACCCCACCCCCCTTCCCCCAATCAGTCTCTTGTTGTGCAGATTGGAATTTTATATATATATAAAATTGAATGCGCTTGCATGTTCTCCCCACGACCCGTGGGCTTTGCCTGGATGTGCTGCTTCCTCCCACAGTCCGAATTGATGCAGGTAGGTTAATTAGCATCTCCAAACGGCATAATCGAGTGCATGTCCCATAACGGACTGGCATCTCGTCCAGTGTTTCCCCTACCGTGTGCGATGGATGGAGAATCCACAGAGAGGATCTGAACGCTGTGTTTGTCACACTTCAGTAGTTTGTTTAACGCAGACGTCGCTGTTTCGGCTGCCTACAGGATTGCCAAGCAGGTTTGAACTTCGCAGACGAGGCAGAAGCTGAAAGGTTTCGCACGGCTGCGGACATGCAGATCCTACACATGAAGGAAATGACACGCGGTGCGTTTGCAGCTTCTCACACATGTGGCGTGCCTTTAAATGACAGAACAGCATGTTGTATTTGCTCATGTTATTTGCTGTACTTAAGTGCCGTTTGCTATAAGCACGGTTTGCATCAGAGTGTCTCCTTCACTGGTGTACAGGGGCCAAACAGCTTGGACCCAGGACACAAAGTCTAAGCTCCTCTTCCAGCTGGTTCTTCAAGCAGACATCAGTCCCATCTGATGTCAACTGTCCCTCCACTACGAAGTGAGCAGAAAAAAAATGATCTGACACAGAGTAATTGAGTTACGCACCAATGAGTCTCATGGCAAGAATGACTTAAAGGCTCCTTATTGAATCATCAAAATTCAAGATCAACAGAAATATTGAAATTGTGCCAGAAATACTCCTCACTTAACGAACTACCTGTTTAATGACCATCCGGACCAGCTTTCCGACCAGTCGGTATTGTACGCTGTACAAGAACTTTGGTCGTGGAAACGGCAGTGCGGTGTTTCAGCATCAAACAATTATACAAATTAAAACAAAGTTCTCAAGCTGGACTTTGCATTAGACATTTGTATTATTCATAATAAATAAAAATGATTGCCTGTATTTACAGCATGGAAACCTGAGTAATTCTATTTATTACACTATACAGTACACTACTGTATAGACATTTACAAATATACTAAAAATGTTACAAATATTGCAAAATAAAAACAATATCTAAAGATGGTTTACACAAGGGTTTACACTGGTGGTGCAGTGGTTAGCACTGTTGCCTCTCTCCGCCTGGGTTACGTGTGTGTGGAGTTTGCATGTTCTCCCTGTGCCGTCGTGGGGTTTCCTCCAGGTACTCTGGTTTCCCCCCACAGTCCAAAGACATGCTGAGGCTGATTGGAGTCCCTAAATTGCCCATAGGTGTGCATGTGTGAGTGACTGGTGTGTGAGTGTGCCCTGCGATAGGCTGGCCCCCTGTCCAGGGTTTTTCCCTGCCTCGTGCCCGTTGCTTCCGGGATAGGCTCCGGACCCCCCGCGACCCAGTAGGATAAGCGGATTGAAAAATTGATGGATGGTTTACACAAACCCACTACCAGTACAGTATGTCTGAAATACCGGTAAGGGGGCTGCTCCTCCCTTACCAACTAGCTGGCTTAGAGACTCAGCAGTAGTAACAGAACTTAGTCGTTAAGTGAAGAGTGACTGAATCTGAAACATAGCACACATCAGTGTTGTGAGGCTATTATTCAGTTTTCTGTCTCTCACTAACCTTGACTTTGTCTTGTTAAGAATCCAGATATAATAAGGAAACATTTGAGATCATTCAATTAATTGTACAATGCCTCCAGTCAATGGCATATTTTAAACATTTACAAGATACATTAGTACTCATATTCGTACATCTTATTAAATATGAAGATATTTTAAAGTAAATAGGCATTTTTAAACACTGTGCCATATCACAGCAGTACAGAACACAGTGTTATCACACAGTATTCTGCCCTTAACCTTTATTTATGCCTTTCTCAGGCATTCCACCCCCGCAAATTGGACCCACGACAAAGGCTTTGATGTGAGCGTCATTAAAAGAGGAAAGTAACTTACAAAATCAATGCCATTCAGTGTGTAAATACATCATCAAATATTTACTGACCAGAAACAGGCAACGGACACTCCAGTGATGTTACAAAAAGATAGATGCATTTCAGTGAAGCACATTTTCACGTTAACAATAGACAATCAGACCTTGGTCCTTCATTGATTTCACACATTTTATTGCCTCTTTTTGTTTCGCTTCCCTTGCAATCTCTATATTGTTTGGCAGCTTAATAATCTGGATCCAGCTCTGCAGAAGCTCTTTACGAAAACAGGCATTCGAGAGAAGCACCTGCGGGACAGACACACCTCCTGGCTCATCCACAGCGTCGTCGAGCAGCACGGAGGCCTGGAAGCTGTCAGGAAGGAGATGCGACACGGAGGTACCCACACCTGACCCCAGCACCAAATGCGCAGCCTTCGCAGACGACTCTGCTGGCATCTGCGCTGCTTTATAATTCTACTCAATATAATCAAATCAGTCATGACCCAGACCTCCCTCGTTCATTCGCTGATGTAAACTCATATAATCTTTGCCGTAGGACTTCCTCCACAGACCCTGCCCAGGAGCCGAGGTCCTCCCTCCGCACTGACCTTGAAGAAGGGGCCACTTCCGCCCCTGCCCGCCATGGCAGGGCCCCGTGCCAAAGGGGCCCCAGGGTCAATCCTACGCAGCCAAAGCATCCAAGACTTATCCCTGGGGTCTCGGGGGAGCCTAACCCTGCCCATTCCCTTCAGCCCGGAGTCCTTACCCCCGCCTCCTTCTGTACCCGCCCCCCAACTACCTGCGTCTGTTCTTGTTCAGACTGGGTCTCCACCTCCACTCCCCTTCCCTCTTAAGCCTTGCGTTTTACCCCCCTTGGCGGGACTGCAAAGATCTTTGTCTTTGGCGCAGTACACCAGGGAAGATGGCAGCCAGAACCCGGTGAGATGCTGAGCCTGGCTGTCAATGACTAATATTAACTTAATAAAAAGTAATTCGACTCCAGAAGGCGATTCCGGCACCATTTAGCACTTGAACAAAGTGTTTCACAGTCTTCTGCCCTATTATAAGATATTTAGAATCTGCTAAATCTTTACTAAACTACAAAATTTGCCAAATGCTGATAAATGCAACTTAAGCACGTTTCTTACATATTGTTTTTATTTATCTGACCCTTTGAGTTGGTGCTGATTGGAAGAGTTTGGTCAACGGACTGAAATATTACTGAAATACACTAAAATGAAAACAGATTTTAATCACTCTCTCATGGCTTTTTACCAAGAATAGCTTGGTTTTACAACTTGAAGAATTGGAAAAGCAACTGATGGAATTCTGTTTTAAATCCCAGTGACCTACCCTTGAAAATACCTAGCAATATAAAATTAAACACTGTACATAGTATGTGAATGATAAAAGCACAATAAGTAGAAGTATTACAAGTAAACTGTAAATGAAACTTATTACATTTGTATTAAACCCGCAAACAGAATAGTTATCATATTTCCCAGATTGAATTAACAACCAATTTGAACTTTAAAGTGAGTGAAAAATTACTCTTACTTAAGACATGATTAGTCATCAGTCTGGCCTTTTTCAGAATCCTCTCAACCAGAATTACTTTTCTTAGCATGCTGACTCAGTACCCTCACTTTGGATTCACCGTGAAAGGAAACATACGCAGAACATGCATATACAGTACTGCAAAGAGCTGGGCCATAATCAATGTGTTAACCTGGAACTGTGAGGCAACATATCTACAGAGATCTGCTGAGTCTTTGTATAAAATAGGAAGCTACTCTTCAGAACTTTTGGTTTTTGTGTACTGTGGATTGCTTGAGAGTTGCTGCTGTGTGATAGGTAGACATATGTACACAACATTTGTGAGGATAACAAGGTTCAGTTCTCTAGTTCTCTAGTCAATTCCACTTTTTGTGGTGTTAATGAGATGATTAAGATTACATCTTAACCAGATACCATGTAAAAAATTTTTACCATCCCTCTCATTTAATTTTACTATTAATCTGCATATTGACTGGTTACTAAATAACACCAGACAACAGGAAAACCATAGGAACAAGCAGACTGGATATCGACCATAAGCCAAGTCTATGTTTTATAAAAGGGTTTGTTTTTATAGTTGTTTCCCAAAACATCTAAGGGGGAAAAATATCAATATAAAAATCAGTGCAACATGAGGTACCTTGTCAAGCAGTAAGCTGCAAATCCATTGTATTTTAATTTTGAGGATACAGATTTGGATAAACAAATACTATTATTCTTTATGCATGTTTTCTGTCACCAGTCTAACTTGACATCTGATTCAACTGTGTATGTGACTGACAGATCACAGATACATACAGCAAGGAAAGAGACCCAACTTCCACTATGGGGACCAGTAGTGTGCTCAGTGCTTTGAAGAACGTCATGAAGATGCACCCTATGTTATTTGCAGGTATCTACCGCTCACCCTTCACTTTCGTCCACTGAGACAAACCACTACTATACCCTCCAGTATTCTCACCCCACACAGTTACCATGCTCCATCAAGTACTGTATGCAGGTCATGTTGAACGATGACCATCAAGACAAGAATTGAATCTCTCCAAAGTAATCCAAGGTTTCAATTATGCCAGGATCCCATCAGCTCACATGATATCCCAAGCATTCAGAAACATGAAGATCTGTGTTTAAATCTGATCAACTCTGACTGGCAGTCAGTAAAAAGTGATATTCTGAGTAGGCTTGAGTTTTAAATATCCTGATCAACTTTGTAAGCTTTCCTCTTGCACTTGCAGATGAGAATGGTGATGAGTCTAAAGAAGATTGACACCACTGAGTTTCCAATATAGACTCTGAAAAAATTGTCTAATATAGGAATATGGCTTTTGCAAACCGTACCCAGATGGAACTCTTCACCACTGGCGAGCTCAAATAAAAATCATTTTTAATCAATAATTAATGGGATGTTAAAGCAACCTTTCTTTTGAAAATTCACCGAAGAATTTTACACAGAATGTAATGTGACTGAGTCTACAAAGTTACCCCATTTTTTGCTTCTTATGATACTTTTCTGTAACATGGCATTATGCTGTATAGACGTAGCATGTTTATACATAAGAATTAAGTCCTTTAATGTTATATAGAAGTTTCTTGTTTTCAGCATCACGTGTCAAGGGTTGAAGGCCCCCCCTAATGTTGTTCTAAAAGAAATAAACAGGAGCCATGATGGCTTGTTACATTTTGGTGTTAAACGTTAAAAACTGTTTTGTCAGCATTCATTATATTTATCGAAATCCTTCGATTTACCTTTCTATATCACAATTTTGATTTATGGACCGATTTCCTGGAATGAAAATAAAACATATATTACCTTATTTTCGGATTCCACACAATGAGTGGAATTAAAATAAACTAAATCCATGCCCGGTCTCAGTCAAACGTCATGTGTAAATAAACTCATCATGTACAATAAAGCTTAATTACATTAACTTTATTATTTATTTTAAGCATATGTTAATAGTGTTTCTGTATATAGTTCTGGTGATAACTCGGAAAATCATGTTATAATATCCATTAAAAGTTATGGAAAAGGGTTTTCTGTGTGTTTCTTTACTTATGGTGATAGGCCTATTCGACAAAAAAAATGTAACTTGAATTGAGGGAAGATAAGGCAAAAGATAAACTGACTAGATGAATTTTCCTATTTAGCCTATATAAAAAAAATTTGATTGAACTCTTAATATTTGGGCCTCATGTTTATCTTGCTCATTTGTTCCCGTAAGAGGAGTGGTTGGTTATTTCTTTTAATTGCATGTTTTCTCAATACTTTGCCACACCTAACATACCTTGTCTGTAACACGTGTATCACCTGGAATCTCCAAAATTCACTCACATTACTGGCCCTTGCGAGATTACAATTAACCTGGTGAGCGCTGATAATGACGTCATTCACTACGCCGAGAAGGAGTTGTGTAGTTTTACTATTCCAGTATTCTCACACAGAAACATGTGTCTATTACATCATTACAATTTGTATAACTTAGTTTTAAACGACAAAAATTTAAAGCGGCATTTTAATAAATCATGAAGAACAACATCCATAACACATGCATGAGTTTGACAGAACCGGTCGCTTCTACCCTCATTTAAAAACAAAGAATATGTTACCTAAGTATATTTAGAAGGTGAACATTAACTTGAAAAGCAAAACCAACATAAGTAAACAATTAAATACAATCAATCACTAATGCTAAAAACAAAAGGGAACAAAACAATGAAAACAATGATGAGGGCGTTGTGGTCAGCATTATGACGAAAATGATTTTTTTTCTTTTTAATTGAATCAATTCTCTAATATGTACATACAATCAAGAACATGAATACAGGCAATGAAAAGCACGTAAAAAAGAATATTCTGAGGTAGTAAATGAGTTATGACGAAAATATACAGTACACCATTTCACGCTGAAGTGGCATGCAACTGGACGTCACGATTTTCCCGTTAGCTATATATAAAGCTGCAAGGCTACTTTTTGCATATGTGCGGTTCTTATATAGGCTTTGCGATCTTCTCTGGCCGGTTGTACGAGGCTGAGCTCTCATTCAGAGATACACGGAGTGAGACGACGATTGACGTTCTGCTCAGATCCTCCAGGATGAGGGGCTCCAGAAGCTCCCAGCACCTCGGTGTGAAGGGTGAGAGACAGCCGCCTTGAATTTACACGAGTATAAATATATTTTTAAATCGCCTTACTGTCAGCGGGGACGGAGCGAAAGGCGATTCTTTTTGCTGAGGATTTCACTCAAGGCGCAGGGAGTAAACGATCCCGTCACGTAGGCAATGTGCGCTTTGGGAAAACAAGCAGGACCTCCTCGCAAACAGCAGGCGATCGTCTTTAAACCTCCAGAAATAATAGGGGGATACTGGCAGCGCGACCCTGGGCTGAGTTTAGGTCTCATTTCGCTGCATGCATTTCGGAGGCCGGAGCTCAGTTTCGCTTTCTGGCTAATGCAGTCACGATGGGACACAAACAGCTGTTGATAAAATCGTTTATTCAAAAAAATAATCAACAATCAACTGATCGGTTAGCTGACAGTGAACTGCTTGTTAACACGTCGAAAGCTGTAATTGCGCGGACGTTTTGCGGGACTGCATTTAATACAGCGCGTGTTAAGCTGAAACTTAAGTCTTTTCGCCTGTATTTACATTTATCCCGTGTGAACCGAGATGGGCGGCAGTTTCATTGTAAGCGTTTTGAAGATTATGCTGTGTCTTGCAAAATCGGGAATAAGGAACGTATTTCTCCGTTTTTTCATCTTCTGTTGTTTATAAATTGAGCAATATCAATTTATGCGGAGGCGTCGCTCATCGTTGATAGTGATCAGCCCCTCCCAGGTCGATCTACGCTTGTCCGGTTCTGTTTGTTTTTAACGTGATCAAGTACTTAGAAGGACTTGTCACACGTCCTTCATCTGCTCAACGACAGCATTAGGAGGTCGGGAGGATAATTCGTTAACTTGTCCTATATATCATGGTACTTGTTAAATGGTAAAGTGATATTTTCGCAGTATGTTTTAAAGATTAACTTAATCGTGGGGTTAAATTGAGGAGATTGTAGGCATGGAGAACAACTATTTGGATACAGAGGTGAAGGTACTCTTTATATTTCATATTGATTAAACATGAATAACAAGTGTATAGTGATGTACGTAGAATAAAATCTGTTAGATTAAATTTAAGAATACACAAGCAGGCGCCAAGTAGTGTGACACTTGGCATGGGCTATTATGTGGGAAAGTGGAAATTGTATATTCAGTTTATTCCAAAATTATTGGCATGCCCTAAACTTTCTTGGTTAAACTTACAGACTATAATGTCCCATACTGTAAGCTTCACTACCTTAGTATATGACTTTTCGCAGCTCTCTGTGCAGTTATTATCCTAACTTATTGTTCTGCTTTTATTCTCTTCAGTTTTGGGCTTGACACATCATGGTTGCTTCAAAGCATTCAGTTCAATTGAGTCAGGAATTGAAACCTAAATACTAGAGTATAGAAACAGAAGCACAGTGTCTGGTATTAAGAACTGAAGATATTTCTTTGGAATGTAACTGTGCGTGCATTCCTTCTGTCAGAGTGGTCAATTTTTAAGGGTTGATTGGGTGACAAGGACTGTGACACCTCAAAACATGTAACCAAACATGTCTTCTTGCCACATCAGCATACCAAAATCGAGAGGCCTAAAGGTAGTCATATACTTTAAATGACGCCTAGACAAAACAAAATCAAACACGTCAGCAGGAACAATGTTTCACATACTTAAAACGACACTGCCATCTTCTTTGTTTGTTTGGTCATTCAGGGGCAGAATGTTTTTGAAGCAGCGTACCCACGTACAGAGGACAAAAAAACATTTTGTGGCAAGTAAAATGAGTCATTTTAATAAGGGGGATGACAGCTCTTTTAAAATGGGAGCTACTCTCTTTATTAACAGCCACTATTGGTTTATACTAGAAGAGGCACAGACAGGGGAGGCAACAATTTAAAGATTCACTTGCACGCTAACAAAACACACGTTCCATGACATTGCACAATTTTGATGTTTACTTTTGACATGTACAGAAAACACATGAATACACATGTTAATTGACACTATTTGAAGTGAGGTGTAATGCAAAGCATGCAGGTAACTGCTTAATTAAAAGTTTGCCTCAGGGACCCTGTCTAGGTGGTAGGCTGAGACGGTGAACACCATGATGATTATGCGTCTGATGATGTCATATTGCCAAACGACATCGATTACGTCTGAAGTACAGTGTGCAGTCAGATATACGGTTGTTTCTGCCTGAAATGGTTAGGGTTTCTCAGTTAGATGGGTTAACTTAAGTAATGTTTGTCCAGTAGGATTGTCACTTACCTCTCCTCCTGTTGGACAGTTTTCATGTTTGGCTTATGTTATCCAGCGAACTGGGAAATTCTGCTTTGTGGAATACCCTGCCAGATAGAAAGAGAGAGAGAGCATGATTGATTGATTGCAGATTATTCATTAATTTATTTTACATATTCTTTTATTTGTTTATTTGTTTGGTTGTAAAGACTTTGTCCAAAACTTAGGCCCAATCCCAATACCCCCACTTAGCCCTACCCTTTCGTTTTGTGCGTATCCGTGTAGGGTATTGTCCCATTTCTTTTTAGCAGCAAAGGGTAGTGATGTTTAGCCCTCAAGATAACCCTCGAAACAGAGAGTTTTCAGATGCTGACTCAAAACAAAAAAAATTTGTGAAAGATGTGAAACAAAAATATTCCCACAATACATTGTAATACACAACAAGAAAAGGAAATATGGCTAGCGGTGTGGGGAAAGAAGCTCATATCTTCATTAATACACTTGCAAAAAAAAACATCTCAATTTAATGTAAGTGAAACAGAGTATGAGGTTGAATTTTTTAAAAACAATGTCTTGAAAATCGCTAATTCCGTGCGTAGAGACAGGGCAGTATCTCTAGTATTTATAGAAAAAGAACCGAGCAGGGGTGAGTTTCACAAAACCGTCAAAGAATTAAGAACAAATTTATTCAGAGAGAGAGTGTTCAAATGACTTTTTATGTAGTTTTTCGGCTACGACACTTTTACGAAACTCACCCCAGATTGTTTTTGTGTTTCTTGCAATAGTCTTCTAACTGCATTATTCTACATTGTGCAATATGTAAAAGACATTGTTCCTGACATATTATTTATGCAGCATAAACACATTGTTCATGCAAAACATGTGCATGTTTCATAGACATATTTCATGCAATATGCTTCATTTTTAATCTGTGTGCCATTTCCAAAGGAAAGCTAATCCACACATCGACAGTGTCATAATCATTTTGTAATATTCTAGGGACACGTCAGTGGTATAATCGTGTTGTAATGTTAAAGTGACTTGTCCGTGTTATAAGCATGTTGTACTATTTCAGGGACTCCAGAGCAAACCAGCTCAAGTGGTGTCCCGATTCCTAGGTAAACATTTCAAGCCCTATCCCTTGTGGCTACGATCTGTGAAGTCGACTTCGGAAGGGAGGGCCCTCGAAATCTAGTGGTAGTGCTAAGGGAGGAGAATTGGGATTGGGCCTTATTGTTATTTATTATTTGAATTCCTCTTGCACTGAACTGTCTCTCAAAATGCTTGTCTGGGTTGTTTTAGGTGATCCATCCAGTGTCCTCCCCATACACCGAAACCAGTTCATCATCAAATGTTGATCGTTTGATAGCTTCACCCCCTCCGTCACCCAGGTGTATCCAAAATACACAGCCTTAACCCAGATGACACAAGTATAAAGTTAATCACTGACCTTTGGCCTAGGGTACTCTGGTGTTATGTATGCTTGTGATCATTCTTCTGTTTGAATATGGTGCTTGTTATGGACATTTCATGACTTGAACAGGAACAGGTTTAGATCCAGAAAACCGTTCTTCCCAGTCATGCTCCTCAGTTATCTCCAACAGTCCCCACGTGAACAATGGTGTCTCTCAGCAGGACTGCAGAGTCCATTGGAGGTACCCTGTCAAACACCTTACCCACTTTTACTAAGGCTGGGTACTCCAAAATGCTGTTCTGTGCATATGCACAAACAATAAATAGTCAGAGATTTTCTCTATGGAACTTGAGTCCATAGTGGCAACCCCCACTTGTTCCCTAGATAAAATTCCAATTGCGCAAAAACTTCAAAAGACTTGACGTCAGTCAGAATCAGAATTGTCTATTGTTGTTGCTATGGAAACAAAAAAACATGAATAAAAAGTAAATAAATAGCTTAACACAATAGCAGGATTTATAATAACAAATAAGGTGACTGTGTATAGATATAAAGGGAGGAGTGTGTGAACGAAGTGGGAACAACAGTCCAAGGCAGCACCATTCCCAGTCCTGGAGTCTGGCTTCAGATCTTGGGAAGAAGCTGTTTCTCAGTCTTGTGAGGGGTGAGTGGCATCTCAGATGACGCTCTGGGCCTTCTTGGGGAGTCGTTTCTGGCTGAGCTCCTCTTCATCTGCATGTTCTGTGCTGACGAGTCCCCGTGCGTCTTTCCTGTCAGTGACTGTTCAGCTGGCATGAGGATGCTGTCTGTGGTGCAGAGATGGAAATTGACCAAGCTGTTGAAGTAGTTGGACCATTCTCAATCTTCTGAGAGAAAAGAGATTAGTCTGTTTCTGACCTTTGTCTTAGGGTGTGCCAGGTGAGTTAGGGCTGCATGTAATTCAGCAGCTGAGATGGTATCATCTGTTGACTAATAGCCCACACTGTGTTTGAACCCAAACGGCACCTGTATCTGACCCCCACCTTTAATCTATTTGTGTGTGTATATATATATGTAGGTATGGTTGGGCAAATTGAGTTGTATGGGCTGGGATGTGCTGTAATAGATTAAGGTTACAGTAGTGAATGTCAGTATGGATTTTTGTTACACTTATGATTCCAGTGTGTGTGTGGC
>JAABNY020000108.1:27004187-27021922 GCA_015164015.2 Brevimyrus niger | reverse complement strand
TCCGTTAGTTGACTCCTAAAATTAATGTTGTGAGACAGACATTATGTTGTGAGCAAAACATACACCATACGCCCGTACACGGTGTTTATCGGGAGATGTCAAACATAGAACATGCCTTCCCAGGCTGTTTAACTGTTCTCCCATTGGTTAACTGCCATTTGTGCTTTTCGCGGATTGGCTAAAGTCATGTAAACATCTTTGCCCCATGTGCGTTGCATGTGAACAGCATAAGAAATGTTTTAATGCAAGATAGCATTTTGTACTTGTTTTTCGTGTCCCAAACGGGCTGCTTCAAAGTACTTACGGTACTGTTTGAGAATGAGGCAACGGTACGCTGTTGCAGGGGCGCCGCTAGGGGGGGAGGGGGGGGCGTTGGGACAATTCTAAGGGCCCACGCCTTTTAGGGCCCCCCAGAGATCTGCTTTATTAATAATAAAGGGGCCCAACCTCATATTTTGTCATAGGGCTCAAAATTGCTAGCGGCGCCCCTGCGCTGTTGTAATGAAATTACACTTATGTTTGTATAATTAGTATTTCATTTACATACTCTGTATTCTACGAATATACATCACAAAGTAAAATGATGTTTGCGTGAGTAATAACGTTCCTTTCAGGCCATCTGGCATATTGGACACCCCCCGGCTCCCTCACATCGACAAAGTTAATCGATTTGTTGTGGGACTCCCTTTCCCCCCCTCCCTTCCCCTCTCCCCATTCCCCTACCCCCACCCCATTGTCCTTTTATAGTGCTGATGGTTAATAAGATTATAATATAAACATACAATACATACACTTAAGATGAATAAAAATATATAATATATGAATATGTGTTTACAATAAGGCTTTAAATGTGTTGATTTGGGGGGAGTATTTTATCTAGATTGGACGTTGCGTTTTCATCTTACACATCAATAAACAGTATTAGCGTTATTCAGAAGAAAGTCTTGGCTTTGTGACTGAGCTTTTGGTCTTGAATCTCGAGGAGTTCTTTAACAGGATCTAGATTTTTTGCGCGCGTTTTTTCTCGATATTACGGTAGGTGTACTTAAAGATGTTCAGGCGAGGTGACATCCAGTCTAAGCGCGGCGGTAGGAACGAGAGGTCCTGCAGCGCGGTATTAAGCTGTGCCTTTGACGACTACAGGTCATGGTTCACAAAGATGAGTTTAACTGAAGACAATACGATGGCGTCCTCACCCCGTGAACTAACCCAGAACCCGCTGAAAAAAATCTGGATGCCATGCAAAAATGGTCTTCCAGAAAAAAACATTTGCCAAAGGAAGGGTAAGTCACGACGCCTTTGCCGGCGAACGGCGTGCTGCCGAATAGTATTCGCGTGAGTGGCGACACTGGCCGCGAGGTAATACTTTTTGGCACGCCACTCTAGGTACTTTCATGGTTAAATTACGGCTGTACATTTTTGACTGTGGTGCAGTACTTCTCGTTTTTTGGCTGCTTGAATGCGCATTGCATCATTTCTTTTGACTTAAATGTGAAATTCACTAGATTCTCATAGTTAGTTGCCAAGACGATTTAAAAATGTTAAATAGGAATGATGAGCGAAAGATATGAACACGTGTTCACTCAGATGTAAAGCTATCTATAGTTTGTTGATAATACGAAAGTTTGCGAATTTTCCACGAGAGTGGGATAAAAAATCTAGCTTTTTTGTGCGGAGTTTACTGTTGGATATTGCGATCACCTGTTTTTAGGTACCGTGCCGTGACGCAACGAGTGACGTCCACGCTGGATTGATTATGAAGCCAGTTACCAATTGTGTTTATTTCTCAGTGGCCTACCCGTTGTTCTTGTCGATGCATAGCAAGTATTGTCATTTTCTCTGAAAGTACACCGACTTAAATCATGAGGCACACTTCTGGACACCATTATTCGTCTAGCCGCTGCCCTCGGGTCCTTATCCCGTTAAACGACAATTGAGTCATATTTGGGAGCCTTCCGTTTACCGTTTAAAATCTATTCGTATACACTGAAACATTTAGTATGTTTATAGGTATAAATAAGCACGTTCTTATCGCCGTGTTTCGGCCTGCTAAGGAATGGACGATAAAATGGTAAACTCGTGTAACCCTAAGTAGATAATTTTCTATGCTTGTATCTCAGGATACAGTAAGCGACAGGTCCGTACCCCTCTCATCCCATCCCATCCCATGACATGACTATTTACGTCCTCTCCTCCCACCTGCATTGATTGTTTTCTCTCATCAAAAGCCCCCCATCTGGCTCAGCAGACTGCCTATTTAGCTTCTTTGTTTTATTAGTTGTGCCTAATTATCATGTGGTATCCTAGAAACTGCCACACTGAATGATGTTGTGTCAACTTTGCCTGAATCCCCCCCCCTTATCAAATCAAATTAAAGTAAAGCAGCCTGTAGCATTGACTGAGACCCTGTTGTTCTTGTTCCGGTGGGACTGAATGCTAGGTAGTTGTCCAGGGCCCTGATCCAGGATAAAAGCCTCTGGTAACTGTACCAGTGGTAGGATCAGTTGTTTATTATTATTTTGTTGTATGTGGTATTTACTGCTTTGGTGCAATTTTCTGATTGATAATGGGTCTCTCTCTCCTGAAGTCTCTGACGCCTCCTGCCCATCCTCTTGTTTGTGAAGCTGTGTTCTCTCACCAGATCCGTTGTCTTGAGTTCACTCAAGCCGTTTGATCAATGTGCCGTTCCTCTCTTCCCGAGGTGAAGTTAGACAGAGGACTGCTGACGCAGTTCAGTTTGCAGGCTAAGAGAAACCTTTGCCCTCTCTCACTTCTGTGTAATTTATTTATTTATTTTTTTGCACCTTTCAAAAGAAGCTGCAGAAGCTCTGAATGGCACAAAGTCAGCCTCAGTTTGCAGCTGATGGGTGGGATGGGGTGATCGACAAGGCTTTGCTTGACACATGTCTGCCGGGAGAAGGTACACGTGACCTCAGATCAGGGACATGAGTTGAGAGCGACTGTAGTGCAGCAGCCTCATATGCACAGAACCCCATGTATGACTGTGGTGTCCTGAGAACCTGCCACTGCAGTCAATGCCCTAATTCTGATTTGCCCAGTATTTAATGAACTTCTGCTGAAAGAATTGCTCCTTTAATGACGCTGCATCCACTTTTACAGTTTGGGAATGGCCACTTAAAGAAGTACATTATCAGGAGAAAGTTTAGTGTTTTAGTTTCTCAAGACACTGAGGTAGGGGAATGTCCAAGCATTTCTTAATGATTGTTATTGAATATTTAATTCACCTTATTTATCCATTTGTCAATCAATTGACATTATGCTAGTGCATTACATATTATTGACTGCATGCCAGTTTCCATGCACTATTTACATGACCCCATCCCGTGCTTTTTCACTAAGTATTGAGGAAACCCTCCGTTTGGCACCTGCTTTTTGTATGTTGCACTGTGGTCCCGGAGGCACCTTATTTTGTGCCACTGCTTTTCTGTTTATGGATGGTATGGTAATGACGCTTTACTAAAAATATAGGAATTTAGAGTTATTTTAAAGCTCCTACACCTTTTTAATGGCATGTTAAATTTGCACTTTAGATATGTACTGTAAAATTTAAAATGTATGCGTCACATTAGAGTAGTGTCTTCATGTTGCTAAATCTTGACCCTTGTGCTCACTCCTTGCAGCCTGGTGCACAGCCCCCATCCCTTGACTTAGACACAGTTGGCACGTGTGGGAGTCGGTTCTTATCTGTCTTCTGTTGCATTTACCCAGTTATGATGTCAGCGCCTGTTAGGAATGCCCCCCCCATCCCTTGGTCTTGGTGTTGTCATGGCAGCAGCAGAAGTCTTTGACATCTGTCTGCTTTCAGGTCCCCAAGTAGCAGAAAACTCTTTAAAAAATTTATTTATTTTTTTTTAAAGGCAAATGACCTATGAGGATTTGGCATTGTAAACTAAAAGTTTATTACAAACACTGGACCTCTCAGATTAGCTTAGTAGTATTGTGTGTGTGTGTGTGTGTGAGAGAGAGAGAGAGAGAGAGAGAGAGGAGGGTCCACAGTAGTGTATATAACAGCCCCCCCGACCCCCAGAACCACCCTGGGAGTGCTAAAAAAGCTTTGTCTGCTTGAATTTTTTGCTCATATATCAGAAATTCCCACAGAAATGCCACAGTTGGACCTTTGAGTTCTCAGTTCCCTTTTGGTTTCTGTTCTGGACTCTCCGTTGTTCTTACTCACCCATCTCAAATGCTGTCTGTTGTACTCTGTCTCCACTGCACTGTTTTGAGGTTTGGGGGGGGGTGTTTGAGGCAGGAAAATGTTACAGAAAAAACAATTTGCTGATCACTGTATTCCGGGTGTCTTCACAGCTAGATCATTGCTGCTGATCAGCCTGAGCTGTTCACGTATCATTTAGCACGACTGGTCCCCGCACTGCATTGCCGTGTGGACATGCAGCAGAGCTGTGTGACCACAACTTATGGTCACTCAGGCTGCCATGACTTGCGTCGCTCATTCTTAGCCTTAATTTCAAATTTACACAGAGCACGATCTTTTGTTTTGAGTGCTGATGTAAGCCATGACTACAGCTGAGAGACTTTGTGCAACAGCATGCCTGCTTCCATAATAAGTCATTCTTGTAGTCCATGTTTCTTGCGCTTGGATGCAGAGAGATTAGTGAAGCAGTTGTTGCAGTAACCTAAAGGGCACTTCATGTTCTCTCTCTCGGGAGGTGATCTGGTCACCTGACCTATGTACCATGTGAACCTGAGACTGATAACATGTGCACGTCGATACATTTTTCACTTTACTTCACGTGTACATCTTGCACCTTAACCTTTGATATAGATGGCCATAAAATATTTTGACCTTTGAGGCCCTATATATGAAGCGCTATACATGCAGCTGCAGATGTTCTAATACCCACCCCCCAATTCCAATGGGTGCCTCAACTGCCAATATTCAAGTGACACACGCTTTGACTATTTAAGTTGAAACTAGACATATTAGTCAAATCTTTCTACCTGAGAACTTTGTTCCTTTGATTTGGAATCACAAATGACTTTGCTTCAGTTCCTACTCTGCAGATTACAAAAAAACTAAGAATAAGAAATGTTCCATCCATTTATCCATCCATTTTCTGTAACTTCTCCTCTATGAAACCTAGCTTACATTTTGTGGAAAAACAAAGTCTGCAAGCTTAGTCTGCACTCAAACTTCAGCAACTTATCCATTTTATGTATTTAGCTATCAGGAAATC
The DNA here is from genome assembly GCA_015164015.2 of Brevimyrus niger. Classification (NCBI taxonomy): domain Eukaryota; kingdom Metazoa; phylum Chordata; class Actinopteri; order Osteoglossiformes; family Mormyridae; genus Brevimyrus; species Brevimyrus niger. The sequence goes on along the minus strand of JAABNY020000108.1, from coordinate 27,016,706 downwards.
TGCCTAATACAAATGGCAGTAAGGTGTACAAAACTTGTTCAACATGAATCGGCACCCTGGAGAGGTGTGCTGGACACTGACTGCGTTCTGCCTCTCTCTCCTGAAGTGGGCATGACTAATTGCCCCACCCTCATAGTCACGGTGGGCCTCCCAGCCAGGGGGAAGACCTACATCTCCAAGAAGCTGACTCGCTACCTCAACTGGATAGGCGTCCACACCAAAGGTATCCATCAGGCCTGTTTAAACCTTTAATGCCTCCAGCAGTGCAAAATTCACTGGCGAACTTCATATGGACTTGATCACTTTTCTCTGAAATATGATACAAACCAGTTTCTTCTGTCACAATCACTGCAGAGTTCAACGTTGGGCAGTACAGAAGAAAATGCATGAAGATCTACAAGTCCTTTGAGTTTTTCCATCCAGACAATGAGGAGGGCTTAAAGATTAGGCAGTAAGATTGACAATGTTCACCATTGGCCAAGACAATGAGTTATATATTGTGTGCATTTGTATGTATGTAGATATGGACTACAAGGCTAGATTAAACAGAGTCATAAACACAGCCCATTTTAATGGGTTTGTTAATGTATAATCCATTGAAAACTTTTTGGCATTAGTGTTGACCTGCATAACTTGGTATGAAGGCAGATCATCTCAATAAGCAGCCATAATTTACAAACCCTCCAGAGAATTTTCCATTTTGATGCCTGGAGTCTATTGTATAGCTTCAACAACTGACTCGGAGACTTGAGGGATCTATTTGAACACTGTAGGCTAATCAGTTATGCTGTCATTTCCTCTGCGCCTACTTCAGGCAGTGTGCGTTGGCGGCACTTGGCGATGTCCAGCGGTACTTGACAGAGGAAGGAGGACAGGTGGCGGTAAGTGGCCCCAAAAACAATACCTGACGGTTAACAAATTCTATTGATGATCTGTTCAGGGCTAAAAGGCTACAAGGTCTGGTGGGCAAAGGTATAATTTGATATAGCTGGGTTACGCAGAAACAGCCAGCGACAGTAATGTGGATGTTACTGTGGCAGCAGGATGTAGTTGTGAGACAGAATATGTGTAACCTCATGAGGACGGCCTGAGATGATGAGTCGAGCTTGGTATGGGTTGGGTAATAAGCAGTCTGTACAGAGAGTCTGTGAGGGGGACTGAATGTTACTTCACTGGCCTTGTGAAATATATGGCTGTAGCTGTCTTAACGTTTTTAGATGTGTGCTATTTGTTAGAAAATGTGACTGAGGTACTGTGTGTGTATCTCCTGGCTATTTGCCGATATTTTGCTGTTGCGTAACATTTCATTGTCATAGCTGGAACACGGCCTGTAATGTTATCCCTTGTTAGATTCATACCACTTAAGATTTAATTTTACATTGTAAACGTGGTATTGCTTAATTGGATTGTTTACATAGGTGTTTGACGCCACCAACACAACGAGGGAAAGACGAGAGACCATCCTGAGGTTCGCAGAACAGAATGGTTATAAGGTAAAAGGAGAAGCTTTATATGTAATTATAAAGGTGTGTGTGTGTGATATACAATAATTTCTGCTTTTTGTTTAAGGTCTTCTTTGTGGAGTCTGTTTGTGAAGACCCTGATGTTATTGCAGAAAACATTGTGGTAAGTAACGTGAACATCCCTCAGATGGGCAAAAATGTAGGTCATTAGTGGGGAAAAAGTTACTTTTATGCAGCTTAACACTAGAGCTGTTTTTTGAGTGACTTAATATTTCTTTTTGTTCATTTTTATATAGCAAGTTAAGCTTTGCAGTCCAGACTATGTAGACTGCAACACGGAGGAAGCAATAGACGACTTCATGAAGAGAATAAAGTGTTATGAGAACTCATACCAGCCTTTGGATGTGGCTCTTGACCGGTAAGAATATAGCTGGTGTTAACTTGAATTGTCTTTTTGTTTTTTTTTGTGGTTACCTTTAACATTTCCTGTCTAGTTCTAGATGTTTATAACAGAATCTCATCTTTAAATATATGTGGAAAAGGTGTTTGGTGAAGTAGGAAGGGTCCATGCCTTTCTTTGGTGTTCGCCGGCCAGATTTGGCAGATCACCTGTGTCCCTCATCTTCACAGGGAACTGTCGTTCATCAAAATCATGGACGTTGGCCGGAGATACCTGGTAAACAGAGTCCTTGACCACATTCAGAGCCGCATCGTCTATTACCTCATGAACATCCACATCACTCCCCGCTCCATCTACCTGTGTCGACACGGGGAGAGTGAACTCAATCTCAAGGGTCGCATTGGGGGAGACTCTGGCTTGTCTGTACGGGGGAAGGAGGTGAGTTTCAGTCTGCCGACTGGCCTACTCAGCCTCAGTCTGTCTACTAGACTGTGTGTGTTTTAATGTTGGTTTTTTTTTTCCCTCTTCTTTTATTTCTCCCACAAACACAGTTTGCGAAGTGCCTGGGTAGGTTTATCCAGGAGCAGAACATCAGCGACCTGAAGGTGTGGACCAGTCAGATGAAGCGAACCATCCAGACGGCAGAAGCACTCGGCCTGCCTTACGAACAGTGGAAAGCGCTGAACGAGATCGACGCGGTAGGAAAGGCCGCTGTTACTCGTGTGCTTGTGCGTACATCTTTTCTGCGCAGGTTTGTGACCTTTAACCACTGTTTGCTCAGGGTGTGTGCGAAGAGATGATGTATGAGGAGATCCAGGAATCTTACCCTTTGGAGTTCGCCTTGAGGGACCAGGACAAATACCGCTACCGCTACCCCAAGGGGGAGGTAGGTTTGTGGAGAGACATCCGAGCGCTGTAGTAATATCTGAGCCAGTTCTCATCAGCCTCTTATGGTTAAGTGTTTATATGGCTGTGTGTGTGTCTCACCAAATACCTTAATTGCAGTCGTATGAGGACCTGGTGCAGCGTCTGGAGCCGGTGATCATGGAGCTGGAGAGGCAGGAGAACGTGATGGTCGTCTGTCACCAGGCAGTCATGCGCTGCCTCTTGGCTTATTTCCTGGATAAGTCTGCAGGTCAGCCTCCTCCTCCTGCAACTGGTTTAGCTCGTCTTCAGTACTTTAGAGGCAGAGGCGGAAAGTGTGAGTCCAGAAAGTAGAAATCCAGACCAGGGTTTTGTTTCAACCAACCAGTTCAGTATAAAGAGCCTCAGTCACAGAGTACTCAACTGGTTGATTGAAAAAAAAAACCTTGGTCTGGACTTTCTGTACCCGCACTTTTCACCTCTGGTGAACTGGTTAGAGGTAGGTTTCTGTCAAACTTTTAAAATCTTTAAGTTTTAGTCATTAAGGTGCCTATTTTCCCTCCCTTTTGCAGAGGAGTTGCCTTACCTTAAGTGTCCTTTGCACACCATACTGAAACTTACCCCTGTGGCTTATGGTAAGTCTCATGAAACATGAGTGATTTTCATTTCTTTAAGCCCAAGTGTAATTGTGGTTAAAGTGGTATTGTGAACGAGTGGGTGTAATTCATACCGGTTTGACAGTACATCTACCATATGTAGAACCTTCAGTAGTACATGAGTCATTAGTACTTGCCTGAATCAGGCTCCGGAACAGCGAGTTGAGTATGTAGAGATCACTCTTTAGTTATGAATGGAGCCATTACTCGCTATTGCCCTCTAGTGGTCATTACATTAGGAATTCTTTTCCACCACACTAAGTATTGTACTTTTGGTTTGATACTGTCCTGCTGGGCAGACTAGGCATGTCAAGAGCAGTGAAAAAAGTCAAGATTGCCGGGCAGAACACGCTCTTTAATTGCAGTTCTTAATAAAACTATAACCGGCACTCTGTGCACCTAGCCAAACGCACTAGTGAAATACATGGAGAATTAAAATTATTTTTTTTTAATTGATTTTCTTTTCTAGAGCATCTACTATTCATTATAAAACATGTATTAAAATTGCAAAAAAAAAATTTCTTCCCTATGTTTTAGGATTGAAAGTAAGAAAAGACCTGATCTTAATCTAGCTGACTAGCAGTGTCAATTGCATGTGCACAACATGCGATGTTGGTATTAATATGTCACATCATCCAGCCCTAATAATAATAATATTGATGATGATTATTATGATGATAATAAAAATATTACAGCCCTTTTTCAAATACCCCACCCGTGTTGTGATGTCATTCTGCCCTGGTACCAGTTTTTATTCCAGTGGAAAACCACCACTTTGCAGTGCTGGTGTGGTGGAAAAGCACCCAAACTGTAACTGTTAAGGTTTGTATTTCTGAAGATTTCCTCCACCCACAGGCTGTAAGGTGGAATCCATCTCCCTGAATGTGGAGGCAGTGAACACGCACAGGAACAGACCAGAGGTAAGGCGCCGAATATTCTGCACATACCCGGTTTTCTTGCTGTAACCCTGGTGAGTGACATGAGTTACTCTGAGACAACGACAGGATCCTGTGACACTATTCATGCTGCCAGAATCTTCAGATTGGCCGCATCTCCTGGGAATTTGCGCATGGCGATGGTGTAGATGGATGTGCGTTTCTAGCAGTAGGAGTAATTCTTGCCTTATTTGAGGATGTGCCTTGTCCGTGGTCCATGTGGAGTTTAATATCTACAGGTGGTGATCTGGGATTTCAGTATGAAGTGGTAGTCCTGTTAGCACTCGTACCTCCCAGTTTGGGGGGGGGTATTTGAATCCAGGTGCTTCTGGATGTGTATGGAATGTGCTTGTTCTTCCTGAATCGCACTGGTTTTCTCCTGCAGTCAGTTTATCCAGTTGGTATGTTTCTTTTAAATTGCCCATAGCATGTGCTTGAGTGTGAGTATGATGGCCTGACAATCCTGGGTGTACCCCAGCCTGGTGCCCTGTGTGGCCCAGGACAGACATCAGGCCCCCATGTGATCCTGACTGGGGTACGTGGATGGATATGTGGATGGGTGGATGCATCAGCAGCATGTGATTAGAGTTTCAGTTTCAGAATTTTAAATGCTACACCCAATTTTTCCTGGTTGATAGTGATGGATTGTGCCATTGTTTTAGGACTTGTATGGAAACATTCACCGTAGTGTACTATTTCAGCGTAATTTATGTGCAGCGCAATGCACATAAAATAAGCTTTTACACTATTACCACATTCGATTGTCGCACGTGTTCTTTTTAAAGGTGAATGTGTACTTGCGTACCAAATATGTCAGTCCCTAGTAATTGCCGTTTCTGATCCAAATTAATTATGTAGCTAAAACAGGATTTATGTGTCCAAGATTGGACGGAATAAAGTTTTAGCAGCGCGCATAAGTCCGTGTGCATTCTCTGACCACCACTTGGTGTCGGTTGATTTACTTTTGTCAAAGACTTCCTTGCCGAGATACTGTTGGTGCTTTGACACCAGGTTGCTGTTGGATGGGGGTTTTTGTACAGGGTTCATTGAGTTCTGGGGGAGGTGGAGGATAGAAGAGATGCGTTTTCAGGACTTAGCATCCTGATGGGATGTGGGTAAAGTTCAGATTATGGTGTTTTGCCAGCAGTATGCTACTCAGTCGAGAGCTGTTGTTGGCAGTGTCCTACAGGTCTTGGAGAAGGATGTTTCCTTTTTTAAAAAGGATTTGGTAGGTGGTGCTGCTGATTACAATGTTGGGGTATTGCAAAGGAAGAGGAAGGCCTTGAGTTCCTTCCTGAATGAACAGGCAAAAGGGGCATTAGTCCGAGCTAGGATGTCTCAGATTAGAGATATGGATGGCACTAGCTCCTCCTTTTTCAGCTTGAGCAAGGCAAAGAGACCCATGTCCCATATGTTACACCTTCGGCGTTCAGATGGGTCACTGACTGTTCCGGCGGAAATGCAGAAGATAGTTGTGTGTACCGACTATAAAATCATGTCAAACTGCCATTCCAATAGGTTGGCATGTTGCATGTGTGACTTAGTCCATCCTGGTCAGGCTTATTGTGTTCCTGTGCGCACTGTAATGGACAATCTTTTTTTGATGCACGACATGATGGCCCTGTGCAGCCTAGACTCACTTGACTTTGGGGTTGTTTCTATTGATCAGGAGAGCTTTTGATAGTGGGTCACTATCTTTCTACTCTTGCAGCATTTGGCATTGGCCACACATTCCTGTCATGGATAAGACTTTTGTATGCTGATGCTTCAGTGCTGCTTAAAGTGGGGTCCGGGCTGAGCCGTCCCATTAAAGTGCAAAGGAGAATACGGTAGGGTTGCCCTTTGGGCGGCTGTACTGTCTAGCTATCGAGTCCTTGCTGTGTCGGCTGAGGACTGAGATGTGGGGGCTCCCGGGCCTGGGGCACATCCTCTTGTCTGCTTATGCGGATGATGTTTCAGTGTTCGTGCAGGGGGGAAGGGGATGTTTGGGCGCTCACGTTGTACGAGAAGGCATCGTCAGTGCATGTTAACTGGAATAAGTGTTCATGCTTTTTAAGTGGTCTGTCGCCGAAGCTACCAGGTACCCTACAATGGGTTAGAACAGGTGTGAAATATCTTGGTGTTTTTTTTTTTTTTTTTTTTTGGACCAGGGGATTACATCAATTAAAAATTGGGGGGGCTGTTGGACGGTGTAAGTTCCAGGCTATCTCGGTGGTTGTGGATCATGCCTAAAAAGTGTCTCTGCTAATAATTTATATATTAACAAATTTGACTTTTCCAATGCAAGAGTTGGGAACAATGCATCCCAGGTTCATCCTAAATTGAATCTGTTGCAGTTTTTTTATCGGGGCAGTTGCATTGAGAACTTTTATGTTGGTGCCACTCGGTGGAAAAATCGGTGAATCTTATCTAGATCATTCCTGATGCTGTGTATCTAGATGCAGCTCCGTACTGGTAACTGTGGGACTCATGAGAGTAGTGCAAGTCATCAGTGCATTATTAACGGTCAACCTTTCCTAGTAGTCATTGCGCTCAGGTTATGTCACCAGAATTTCCACTTGGGATCAATAAAGTTAATCTAATGTCACCAGATGTGTCCCCAAGCTAATACCCTGGGCCTTGGTAGTCCACACCGACGGCTGTGAACACATTTAGGGGGCACTGAGAGCTGAAAATCAGCTGCTGTATTTGCTTTCATCGCCGGTCCTGCTGTTGACTGCTTCTGTACTATAGTGTCCAGCTGTTGGTGTTGACCCTCCTGTGTTTCTATCATTGTGCAGAATGTAAACATTTCACGGGTGGCTGAGGAGGCTCTGCTCACGGTTCCTGCTCACCAGTGAGTCTGCATTGGCCATAATGACATCACTAAGCATCAGTCATCTGTCTTTGGGTTCCCATTGCATTTGGAAAAACAGGACTTGCCATTTGCTGAGCTGTGGCATGTTGTGTGTTTTTATTTAGTAAAGCGAGGATAATTATTCAGAATCCAGTTTGGAAAAAAATCATCATTTCATGAATTTGTATACCATGCATAAGATGTCATGACTTTATTTTTATGGATACATTTTTTTTCTCCCCTAAGTTGTCTCCATGCCTGTAGTTAACTTTGGGAACATCAAGTAAAGTTTTGGTTCATAATGTAAAATGTTTTTAATGTGCCAAGAACTGCTTTTATGTTTTAAACCTATTTTGCACAGATGCTGTTAATCATGTTGTCTGCTCATGTGTTTTTAGATTGTATGCCGGTTAGGGATGGCATTTTGCAAAAAGCCATCAGACTGGCACAATGAATCTGGACCCTTTTGTATATTCCATTTAGCAGCTGGAGAGACTGGTGTCTAAAAGAAATGAAAATGTCTATGGAAGTCTTGTACATTTGTCTTTTCAGTTATTCCTACGCTTTGACACATCATACTTGTTTTAATCTCATTCTTTCATTCATTCATTGCAGATGTTAAATTTAACAACTGTTGGTTTTCTGGGTCTAAACTGCACGTTGTAATTTTTATTTTTCATGTAAAAAAATGACGAGACTTCCAGTCTGTTTTTGTTATTGATCAGGAAACACTACTCCAATCATTTGTGTTGTTGTTGTGAATCGTCATTCTGACATTTGAGAAATGCAATATTTGTTCTGTTCTATTTGTTTAAAAGCAGAAATGTCATGTTATAGTAAGGAACGCACTTCATACGTGAAGGATTCTTTGAAGTTTAATGTTGGCAAGTCTCAGATTTTCAGCTGAAATGTTCTGCTAAAAGGGTGCTCAGATGCAACTGTGAAGCTTGTGCATTATCCTAATGCACAGAAATATGTAGGATGTTTGTCTTGTGTCTTTTGTGTATATCCGCCACTCACTTATTTCCACCCTGGTTTTGCCAGTGCTATATTGCCATAGCTTCAGTATTGTGTTGGCTGGGTACTAATTTAACTTTGTCCACATTCCTGTGACCTTAAGCCTTTAGCATTGTTGCCTTGACATAGTGCCTGGATCCATTAGTAAGGATTAATATTATCCGGAAAGACAGTACATACAAATGCACATTAAAATACAAACGTCTGTGAGTGTGATATGAAGTTACAATAACATTCTGATATTTAGCTGTATCCGGTATCAGAATTTCATTTTCACAGAAATAGTTGATATATTAAGCAGTATTTCAGTGCTCTATATTTTAGCTCATTTTTTCACTAAGTTAAATACATTTTAAACATGCGGTCTAATCCTTTACAAGGAACCATTTGCAAAAAGTTAAATGTGAAGTATTATAGCAGGCCTGTTTTTGGAACCTGGTGAACAGCTGTGTAGATGCAGCTATTCCCGATGCAGATTAAGAATTATGGTGGTGATTGATATCGGTGACCCCTAGCAGCGGCCAAAGGGGTGAGCCCTGACTGCCCCCCTCCCCTCACTAGGCCGTGGACTCGGCCCAGCACTTTATTTAGCTGACGTCGGGTCATGATGATCAGCAGTGGTTTACAGTCTCAGAACACGCACCTACCAAAGGATTCCAAAGCTTTTTTTTTTTTGTTTGTAAGCGACTCATAAATGTTTTTTTTTTCCCTGCTGGGATAAATGTGAATACCGCTTTAAGTTAATTTATATATAGATGTATCTTATTACAAATTCAGGTGTCAAGATATTGTATTCAGTTGTGATGCTTTGCTTTAAATTTAAAGAGAAGAAAAACAAATAAATCCATGGGCTGTTGCTCTCTTGTCCTGCTTCATTGTGAAACATGTGACGGGTTTCCCCCAGTAACCGTATGATCCACCTTCATTTACCTTTTGTTTTGATGAACATTTTATCTTGATCAAATATGCAGGGAGAAATCGCAGCTACTCAGGGTAAGTTCAAGATTACAAAGAGACAGTCACAGCGCCTGAAACGCGTGTTTGAATTGGGGAGTTTGTTAGCTGGTACTGCAAACACCGAGTCATGGAATAGAAGACGGGCCAGTCTTTCTGCAGCTGGTGTCCTGCACAGTGCCACTTCCCGGTATTTACCATACCTCACTGTGCTATTTGGGTATGAGAATCCATGTTGTGCTCCCTCATACACCAGCCATTGCGCCTGCATTTCTAATCAGCTCTTCATTGCATAATTTCATAACAAAATAAGAGATGCAGTGCACCACTGTTCTTTGTGACTGGACATGGAAAGAGGTGAGCTCGGACAACTGAAACACCAAGGTTTTCCTCCGTATAAGCTGAAATGTCCCCCTTAATAATTTCATATACATCATTATACCTTGATTTTTACCATCTCTTATGCAAAGATTATTCAAGTTCATTCTTTATTAACATGGCCACTGCTGTACTGTCTTCAAATTGTCATAAACGAATATATTTTATATATAAAAAGGTTTTACTAAACATGGCTCCATTTTAGACTCCTAACTAATAAAGGGTCCTGCTTGTCAGCTAAGTAAGGAGTTTCCTATAGCAGTGTTTCTCAAATCAGTACTCGGGGAGCCCCAGACCGTCCATGTTTGTGCTCTGTCCCAATTACATGACAACAAAAATGTGGACCGCTGGAATGCTGCTTTATGGAACTATGTTGGTCCACCCACCAAGACCTGTGGATGACCATGAGAACATACAGGAACGTCTCACTGCAGTTTTTGATTCCAAAAAAAATCTCACTGCCTTTTATTTATACCTGTGGTAAATCACCTGACATGGACTTGGTCATGTGTACTTTTTTATTCTCTTCAGCATATGTAATTGGAATTGGACATGTGTTGGACATAAATTGCTTTTACATTAAATATTATGGTTAAGTAACTCTTAGTAATAAGGACACTTGGTTCAAAATGTATAGGAGGTCCTGACTTGTTGACCCCCAGGCAGTCCTGTTTTTCCCCACTCACCCCTCCCCAAAAAAAAAAAAAAAATGTGGACTGGCAGGGAGCTGGGTCGGAACAGACATGTGGACCATCTGGGGGTTCCTAAGGACCGGATTGGGAACACTGGTTTGGACTGTGGAAGGAAATCCATATATCAAGGGGAGGGCTGCATGCACCGCGGGAATTTGTTAAAATTAAACAATGGAGGAATGGGATCTTAAAACCGGATTATTATTATGCCGTACAAAATAAAAATTCTGGCAGCTAAAAATCTAGTGCTACTGTTCACCTGACAATTTTTGATATCTGACTGGAATGGACTGATAAAATGTCTCCATCTGCATTTATTCATATCTGTTATATTCTTTATTGAATCCAAGACACTTAAGTATGTAGGTTTGCTTTTACCTTATTTGTTTTCCTATTAATATTTTATTTAACATTGCCTAAGGTTGTTGCATAACTGGTTATGTGATATTTTAGTAATATCACCTGACCAATTGCTGGTATTTACAAAGAGTCCATTGAGGTTTCTTTGGTATGATGTAAAAAAGATTTTTTATTACACTTCATCGCAGTAGTTGCAACACAGTGAGTGGTGGGTGACCACGTTTCAAACACACCATATCACTGCTTGTCTTTCAGAATGTAAACGTGCAACGCACTAGAGAAGATGCCTTGAAGACTCTCCCTCCTCACCTATAACCTTTCACCTCGGGACACCTGGAGCATTTCAAATGAAGAACCAATCCCTCAGGAACGTTGCCCCCATGTGGTCGGATGACTCAGGCCTTCTGTATCCCCCCCACTGCATTTACACTTTAATTGTAATTTATTATTTTTTAAGTTTTACTTTTTAAACATTGCTGAATTCTGACTAATGGTGCTGGCCATGTTTGTACATATTTATTATAAAGGACAAATGCATATTAGAAAAAAGTACAAATATGTATATACAACGTAAAAGTCCTGTGCTTCTGAATATTTTTAATGAATGGAATTAGCAGTGTGTCTGAATATAATAATAAAATTCTACTGAGGGATAAATTCTCTCAACCACTGACAAAGCCTTTAGCCAACAATTCTTTTGCAGTGAAGGATTTCCTTCAGTTCTGGTTGGAAAAAGCAGCATGACTAGACATACCCCCTTCGGTAAAGGAACAAGTCAGATAACGTGAAAGCTTACGTTTTTCCTTTTACGTTTTTAAAGGACTTTATCTTATTGCTTCTACAGTCAGTGTGGACTGGCTTGTGCTGCCTAGAAATTGTGACCCAAGCGTCTCGGTCCGGAATGAAACTGGGAAACTGGAAGCAATCAGTTTTGAGGCACTTTTGAAAATCTGAAGGCCCTCAGACACCCTGAACATACAATAGCTGCCTTCAAGACTCTTTTAAGCATTTGATTTTTTTTATAGTGCACCTGCAAGGTACAGGGTACAAAATCATAATTGTAATATTACATGTTTCAATGTGTGTATTTATGTAATACTTAAATGACATTTGTAATCAGTATTTATGAAATTAACATAATGTTACATTCCATATAGCTTAATTGATAAATACTATTTTTTTTCCTGCATTTCAAGTTTACAATTGTCAGTCTATAGTTTCCAAGATAGGGTATATTGATCTGTACTCCTGGCCAAACCCAAACCGTAACACTGTCTGTATTCAGCTGGGTGCCCATCTTAATATGGAGCCACCAATCACCCTGAATTTATTATACATGTATTTTATCTTAATAGACATATCATGCTTCAGTGACTCTACAACTGTAAGTAGTGCACTTTGTTTCATATAAATGAGCAGGTGAATCCTGATGGATGGTCTGATTCGTATTCCAGTGCGTATCCCATTGAGAGAATGTTTTGTGCTTTTGTTCTATTCAAATTTTTTTTTATTGAACTGTTGCAGTCATCTGATCTTAAAGATAATCTTTCATTAGAAAGTCAAACTGGGTCTACAAAAATGAGACAGTACTAGGCGCAGTACTGATTTGCCCGTTCTCTGTTTATGAAGTTTATATTGGCACTATCACTGTAGTAAGCTACAAAAACAGGCATCAAGCACATTATAATTTACTGTTAAAGATGGCAAAACTATGTGACCCAAGCATATTTAACAGGAACCAGTGGCAGGCAGATATTAATGTCTGTCACATAGGAGATGCTGCTATGACTGCAATGAATATGGAATCTTTCAAATAAGGACGGTCCAAACAGATACTGCCATCACTGTTACATGGTACAGTATGTCATTTTTTGTAAATCATTTGTCGTATAATGCAAAGATCGGGTAGTGTATGTTATTCCATAGACTCACACGCCCAGTCCAGAAAATTCTTTTTGCATACT